>VZTY01035083.1:0-73421 GCA_013400935.1 Turnix velox
CTGAACAACCCCAACTCCTACAAAGCAGAAAACTGAAGGCTTCTTTACACAAACTTGGGGTAAAAATGTATATAAAATGCATCCATTTTATATGAGTTTCTCCACCATGGCTAATTCTGCCTGGTACAAAATACATACACTGACAATTCTATTTCTCAGGATCTAACTTCTCGTCACAATGCTTGCCTCTGACAGTTGTATGTGAGCCAAATACTCCTGCTTGATCCTTGTATCCCATGCAAATAGAGGAGAGCTGAGCTGCTCCTTTCCCCTCTTTACAGACTCCCCAGATCTACCACAGAAGTCTGAGGAAATACCAGGGAAAAAAAATACCAGGAAATTTCAGAACCACACTCTATGCCTCTGTAGAAAAACAACCCATGTCAACAAAAGAAGGAAAAAAGGCTCCACAATGGTTACAGCCAAATGCTGTTAACCTGCTTTCAACAAAAAGTCTACACCATGGCATGACAACAAATCAATGTTTCTACATATGATAGGCCATCATGGAGCCATCTGCTCACAGTGCACAGTGTGTGGCCTGTGTCTCTGGCTGCAGAATGGCCTGAAAAACTTGCTGCACATTTCTGAATGTCTCGTCTCCACTACAGAGGTTTTCATCTGCATCTTAGTGTGGTGCTCTGCGTCCTGTGTACTACTGCATTTTCAGATCTGTAATCTCTTCAGTGGGTGCTTTTAATCATTCTGGTTGTTATTTACAACCACCCTTCTTCTCCTCGTGACTGGATGGTATGAGCTATATGAAGGTTGGTAGTTCCTCACTGCAGCAACTTTCAAAGGACCTCAGACTTCTTAAGGGGTTGTGACTGTGTGAATTTACCAAAAGACTCAGTTTGTGACACCTGTATAGAGATGAAAAGCCTTTCAAATGCAAACTTTGTACTGGCTTTGAAGAGGAGCAAGGGCTTTCAGTCCTATCTCCCCTCATCTTAACATTTTCACTGGTCTGATTTCCTTTTGTTGCTCCACATCATGCAATAGATAGATACTTTGGCAATTGTCACATCGCCTCTAAAAATACATCAGTTTCCTACAAAACACAGAATGTTTTCCTTTGGAGTCACTAAAAATCACACAAGGAAGTAAAGATGGATGAGAAAGTTTCCGGAGTTTTACATTCCCCTTGGAATGTGGGATAATACCCCAGAAGAGAGAGACGAGCAACAGCTACAAAATGGAATGCTGAATTTAAATGCAGAGGACATTCCCACACAAATCCTCATTCAAAACATAAAAATTAAATCCTAGGCATTAGGAACTCTTAGCCAGCACTTTTCAACACCCTGGATGCTTATTATCATGTCCACATTGTAGAGCTTTTTGATAATCTATGATGTAGAGTAGATACAGTCACAGAGTCTTTACCTGCCTGCATTCATCATTCTGGAAAGATCATGTCTATTAATCACAGATAAGAGTGCAGCCAATTGTGTCCCTGACAATTAGAGCTCTCTGCCAGCAGAGCATACGCAAATGCCAAGATGAACAAAACGTAAGATCTCTTTACAGGGTTGTGGGTTAGGGGGTTTTTTTCAAGAAGATCTTTTATATGCTCTAAGTAGGGTCTTGAATTTCTGTGGTGTTCTGCAAGTGAATCTTAAGCAGCTCTAAATATCTACGCCCAGGACAGGGAAGCGAGGGCAAAGACTTCTTTATAGACATTATAAATATATGTTACAAGATTTGGGGGTTGCCTCGCCTTTGGAAGCTGTGCTAAAGACAACCTATAATCACAGAATCATAGAGTGGTTTGGATTGGAAGGGACCTTCAAGATCATCTAGTTCCACCTCCCACTAGACCAGATTGCTTAGTGCCTCATCCAGCCTTGGCCTTAAACACCTCCAGAGAGGGGGCATCCACAACCTCTCTGGGCAACCTGTTCCAGTGTCTCACCACCCTCACAGGAGAGAACTTCTTCTATCCAGCCTGAATCTCCCCTCTTCCAATCTGCATCCATTCCTCCTAGTCCTGCTATCCTGTGCCCTATTAAGATGTCCTATCCCATCCTTTCTGTAGGTCCCCTTCAGGTATTGCTAAGCTACTATGAGGTCCCCCCAAGATTTCTCTTCTCCAGGCTGAACAACCCCAACTCCTTCAGCCTGTCCTCATAAGGGAAGTGCTCCAGCCCTCTGATCATGATAATACGTGGGTTTGAACATACAGGACCCAACCCAATACCCCAGCACTAAACACATGTAAGTTCTCTGCCTTCAGAAGTGAGGGGAATGGAGCTGGGCAAAAAACCTTGGTCTGGGCTCATAAGTCTTCTCCAAAGGTTGCTATTCTGTGCTGGGATAAGATCAAGTCACTTAAAAAAAATCCTTGTAAAGTGTGTGTTAAAATGACAAACCACAGCAGAAAAGCAAAGGGAATAAATAAATGGATAAACGGATTATAGATGTGATTCAGAGTTCTGCAGGTCATGCTGGGAACCATTTAAGTGATTTGGGGACAGCAGGGATATCCAGGCAGGTCTTGCCCATCTGTGACCCTTCTGGTAGGGTGGCCTGAGCCTGCCTCCTCTTTTATCCATTTTTAACCACAAAATGAAGCTAAGAAACCTTTCCTGACAAAGGAGTCATTGAAACTTTCCCTTGAAAATGTCTCCTTTTGAGAAATAAGCATGAACAAATTGTATAATGAGAAAGTTCCCAGCTGTTGGAAACAACCTACCCATTTATGCCTGAGCAAGTTCAAACCTTTCAGCATTTGGTTAGGCATTTTACAATTTGAACTTCACTTTGCTAAACATGTACTAGTGCAAGTTAGTATTTTGACTGGGTTTTTTTGTCAGAACAAGGCTTGTTAACTACACCTTCCTTAAACAAGGTTGCCCTAGGAAAGTACCTGAACTTCTTCACCTGGTTTTGCTCCCTTCTCAAGTCTTAAGTTGATTTTAAACACCCAGAAGAAACAGAATTCTTCTCAAGCTCACTGCATTTATCTCTTCTGTTGAAGACTCTACTAACCTTTTGAGGGCAGATCTTTAGTCTTCATCCATGAAGCTTCTAGGACATGAGACTGTAGGGCATTGATGTCAGGACTATGAAAACTGCTGTTAGTTGTGTGGTTCTCAGTGAGAGGCGGTCCGGTTCACAACTAACTCGGAGATGGAGCAGCTGATGGAACATGTTGGGATCGGGAACCTGGGAACCATGAGGCGGCAGCTTTGGAGTACTCAGAGTGCCTGTCAAAGCTGTGTCCTTTACTTTCCCATACATGAAAAGATAAGGGTAAAGGACAAGCTGTGAGAAGAAAACCCAAGCACACATGGGTCTTACCTGAAGGAACCTCAGAGGCCGCAGGAACAGGCAGTCACACCACTGGGTGCACATTCCAGGCATATTCCTGAGTCTTCTCTTTCAGATACAGCCCAAGAGGCAAATAATTTATGACAAGAGCATATGGTTACATCTGTAAGAATATAATGTACCTAATTAATACATGCTTTCAAAGTTTTTCAGTGGCTATAAGCAGCACTTTAATACGTTCCTTCATTTCTCCAAAGTCAAGCCCTAGCAAGACATACAGTTCTGCAAAGAAGACAAAAATTGCTCCAAATTTTTTTATTCTCCTATAAACTGACATGTAATTTATTTCTGCCAGTGTTGTGAGCTCTGAGTGAGTTTGCTGCTGCAAGACCCAAGACAGAGAGACATTCTGAGACTATTTATTTTTTTGGAGTTATATAGGTTTGAAGAGAAATATCCTTTCGTCTTGGTTACTATATGTTTCCCCTCTATTTATTTTCAAACCAGCTGGGTTTTCTGCAGAAAACAGAACTCTTCTTTTCCTTCACTTTCATATATGTATGTATGTATACGTTTTAATTCATGAAGGTCACCATTTGGAGAGGTTGGAAGCTATGGGAGTGAGGTTGCAGTTTGTGTGATTGGGGCAGTTGCGTATACTTGCGATCTGGGACAGGAACCAGACGCAGGAGCATTGCTTTGCTTCAGAATAGAGGAGCCATAGTTATCCTGGGTCCTGATAAGCATTTCTAAATGCTTATCCAAAAAAGCATTATCCTTGTGCATCCTGTTTTAACAATGAAGAATCCAGCTTTTGCGACTGCTGTACCTTTGGAATGAGTTGGTTGCAGATGGACTCTAATAGAAGGAACCCACAAGCCCATTGGACCAAAATAGTGCCCAGCTTGGTATTATTCATTTGCTTCTTAACACCAACAGTCACAGCTTAGAAAATGTCATTTTCTAGTAACTTTTTTTCTGAAAATTAATTACACAGCCTTTTACTCAAAGAGGATGGACAAATTGATCCCGACCATGACAATATAGATGAGATCTGAAATCTGAAATAGGCCCAGGGGGAACAGCTTTAAACTGAAAGAGGAGATATTTAGATTAGGTATTAGGAATAAATTCTTTACTGTGAGGGTTCCTACACTTGTCCCAAACTTCATAGGGGAAAAAAAAGTGTCATTGCTCCTCATACAGCTGTAGTTTCTCCCTTTTCTGAAAAATAACAGGAAAGAGTGAGCCGAGGATTAGAAAATCCTCAATCTTGTTTTGATGTCAGTAAGAGTTTCACTTAAGTTCAAACAGCAGCTCCAAGCATGGAAAGGACTCTCTGTGACACTGTTCCTATAAAGAACATTTGTAAATGTTATGGAAGCTGAGTTGATCTGCAGTACCTAAACTTTTCATTGCTTTTCATGGTAGAGGAAAGAAGATATTATAAATATGTAAAGTAAGGCACTAGTACCTTAACATAAATAACTCTAATAAATTGTAAGGTTCTGTAGAAAACAGAAAACTGCTAATGGAGTAATGCACAATTGTTGATTCGTGGAGCAGACACTGGCCATACATCATACACCAAAGCAATTGCTAAGAGCATCAGCACGTAACAGCATTATTTAAACTTCTTTTATGGGTGAGATTAAATAGTCATCAAAGCAGCCCATGATCAGCCTGCTGATTGGCTCCAAAGACCGCTGATTCCTTTCTCCACTTTTTGTTTGCACAGAAGAGACCACCACAGGAAGTTCACTGTTTGGGTTTCTCATTAATATTTACATCCTTGAAGCAGCCAACCACCAGATTATCAATACTGAAAGCTGGTCTTCCAAAAGGACTAGCCCAGAGCTCAAAAGCACAAGATTCAGTAATTCCCTTCTGTCATCCTGCCTCATTCAAGCTCGCCAGACACTCTCAAGAAAGAAATGTCATGTGGTCCTTCACTCCATTTCTTTTCTGCTTTGATCAGCAGATGTATCAATAAAATCTACTACAATGGGCAAAAAGTGGTGTCAACTTGTGGCCTACAGGAACTGGACCATCAACTCACTGAACACAGTGACAAGATAAATGACAATTACTTGTGCTCACTCTATTCTGACATGGATTTAAATGGCAGAATAGAGAAGAAAGGCAAGAACACACGATGATCAAAGCGGTACAGCGGTTTATGCTCATATTTCAGAAAATACGAATTTGAATTTAAAAACCTTTATTAAGGCATCTTCCCCTGCATGTTTCTCCACTCCTTGGGTTCATTCACATTCTTAAAACTCAGCTGAAACAGAGGCCAAAAGGTACCACCCACAAAAGCTTTCCTCACAGTAGGAACACCAGGAACAAAATGTATCCTGCTCTTCTGGGAAGAAAACTTATGAAATTACATACATCCAGGCAGGGCATGTGGAAAGTCTCTGACAGATTCTGCAGCTTTGTCATTTTGGCCCATCCTTTCTTGTTAAGGAATGAAAACACTTTAAAGCCAACTTAAAGGGATGAATTCTTGGGTTGTTGATGCTCCCTGTGCCAGATCAAACAAACAGTAGAACCTGATGGAATGGGAATATATTCTGCCACACATTGAACTTGTTTATGGTTTCTAGGCACAAGTTTTTTTCCCCATTGGCACTAAATGGACTTTTAAACTGAAAGTGAATTTTGATATTAAAAATAAAAAGCTCTGCCCGTAAAAATGGACAAATTAACAGGAATGAGCAGTTTCACACAGGAGAAAATTATTCATAAACTGCTCTTTCACCATTGTGGAAGAGTCCATTTTTGGCTTGTCCTCAGAGAGTCCAGGGATGCTTATAATACAAGCAGTGTTTAGAAAAACTTCATTACAGTGAGAAAATTCCAGACTTCAATTTTTCTTCTTGAGAGAGTTCAGCAGTTGCTTGATTCTCCGTGTGTGTGTGTGTGCACTTATAGACAAAATTAGGTTCTATCAAAGGGAAAGTGCATTTATGCAAAAAGCAATTCATCAACCACTTCTGTGCTCAGAATCCACTGAGGTAATTTAGATAGTTTAATGGCAAGGTAGTTTAGGTTAAGGTACACAATAAAATGCTTCCCCCAACCCCTTCCAAACAGTTAGAGTAATGGATACCGTGCGCCCTAAATGAATCTTTTCAGTAAAGTAATTCTCGTTTTAATTATTTATCACTTAGAAAATATGAAATATAATGACATAGCAAACTTCTCTGGAACCTCTTCTCATGCTGTGGGAGCACTTTCACATTAGTTAGAGTTTTATGCTGGCTGTAACTAAAAGCCTAATGTAACACAGCACAAGGCATTAATCCACTCCTTCTAACATTGAACATGCAGCAAGCAACTACCATCATGAGGAGACCTTTTGGATCTAATATTTGCAATATTTTCACCACGGCCTTGACCTTAGTGATGTCAGGCATATATTACATCCCCATCATAATTTACTATTGACATCATGGATTAAATTTGTTGTTTCAGCTAATGCAACTGAGCAAGCAAGGTAGATTGTGAAACAAAGGCAGCCGCTGAAATACAAGGGTTGTCAAGTATAAATTTACAAAAGATAGCGCAGAAGACAAAAATAAATGGACAGAGAAGCTGTTTTTGACAGACTGGAAAGGGCTAGAGACTTAAACTTGAGCACTGTAAATCCAAATGTCACAAAACACCCATACAGAATGTGAGACGTGTCTATTTCTCAGGAATATAAATGGTGGTATGGAACAAAACTTCCAAGACATGTGCATTTTTGAAAAGTCTATCACTACCTGCTGATAAGAAATTCAGTGATCTTTTCCTCTCTGGTTTGAAAGCAGGGGAATTCATCATTTAAATTCAGTGACCAATGTAATAACTTTATTTGGGGCAGGTACATTATAAAAGTAGGAAAAAGGAAGCTTCCTGTTGGTTTCTGGATGTCTAGAGACATACATTGAACCTACTGATATGTTCTCTTGAAATTTAGTCTATCACATCTAATCAGTTCTTATTTGGGTACTCATGCCCAATTTGCTTTTTAGCTAAGTTATATGTCTATGGAAGAGCAGTCCTATATAAAAAACAAAGTACTCTAATTTCATACATCTTATGTTATTCACATATCTCAGGATGAATTTTGTGCCATTTCTAGAATGACTAAATACCTCATTGCCTGCAATCAGGTCTCAACAGAGCAAGACATCCATGGGGGAGGGGGTAGGCAGCAGTGCTGGTCCAGAGAGCATCCAAGTTCTCAAATCATGAATTGAGTAATGGGGGCTGAAAAAATAAGAGCAGCAGCCGGGCATGAAGCCTCCCCCTTGGAGATTTTGAGCTCCGTGTTTGACTCAGCAACAAGCATGTGCTTTCTTATTTCTTTACAGCTTGGGGGAATAAATCTAACTCGAGGAAATTAAACTCTAACTCCATGACCTAAATAAGTTGTCAGCACAGATTTAAGAGGAACACATCACAATCACAGGACTATCAACGAAGGAACTGTGGGGTTCTATCAAAATATAAATAGAGGGCACCATTTGAGGATAAACGCAGGGAGAGGAAAGATACCTTTCAGTGTGATGTTTGGAAAACCTCCAAAACAACTGTCTTTTGCAGAATCCTTTCCTCCAGTGCAAATCCAGTTGTGGCCTGGGTGACGACGGGATGACTACCTCTGGCAGTCAAAGAGCAGAGGATGTAAAATGATGGCTAGCAACAGCAGGCTTTATTTTGAAGTGCTTCATGGGTTTTTTGTTAATTTTTTTCCAACTCACAAGTCCCCATTTTAAATAAAAACTGGGATGGGTTAAAGCAACGTTTTGACACGTGATGGAAAGCAGGGTTAAGACGAATGATCTTTAGCTTTTTCCTATTGTGTCAACGATGCTGTGGGAGATGATCAACGTAGGCCAGAGCTGGGGAGATTCCATGCACCACTGCCTGCAGACACCTCTCTGGAGCAGCTCAGATCCACTGTGCTGGGGAGAGGGAAGAGCAACAGCTCAGCCACCCCAGCTTAGCATTAATTTTGATTCATTTTGCAGATCAAGCATGAAATGTCTCCTGTAGTGCTCCCAACACTAAACGATTTACACCAGTTTAGAATTTTCCAATCTTAGCATCAATTACTTGTGACAATTGCAGATAGCTATCTAATTTTGGCCAGGTCCTATTCATACCTAGGGCTTCATTCAGCCCCATGTATCGATTTCCTCTAAGCTCTGCTTTTCAGGGAAAAATCTTCCACACTGATGCACCTGGCCAGCAGATGTGGCTCACCTATTATATGTGATGCAATTAATCTGGATGGCTGGCGTCACACTACTTCTCCATGATGCTGTGGCAGCATTATTGTGATTCATTAGTGGCACTTCCTCAGCAAGTTGTAATTGGCAATGCTGGATTGTTTCTGTTAAATAAAAAAAAAAAACCAAACCAAATAAAAAACAGCCCCCGTGGTGTTGGTAGGAAAAAGAATGGCATATTTTCATTTATGGGAAAATAAAAGGTTATCCTTGTTTAGGAATCTAGTCTAAATGTAAAATGAACAAGCTCCATCCTTAATTTACCCCTTCCACCCCACCACAAAGCCTAGGTGTTGGAGGATGGAGATGCATTCTCCAGACAAAAAAGTGTTTCCTATTATTAATGGCTGGAGGAGCCCTCTGTGTAATCAAAGGGCACCGCTGCAGTGATATACGGCTGGTGACAAAGGGAGAGATCTTCCCTTCTCACTGCTACAAGCTCACCAGCTTGCAGCCAGCAACTTCCAGTGCTGTATATCTGCAAGATAAATAGTGCCAGATATGAATATACACAGTGGTTACAGTCTTGAAAAGTATTGTTATATCCCCCACACACAATCATTCTAAACGTGACTCCAGCACATTTTTCACAATTTCACTGAGCAATTCTTGCTGTTTGTAAATAGACAAGAGTTTCTGGGCAGAGATTTAAAGCCCTCTAACCGTGTTGCTTGACGAGGTGTGGTTTGGGAGCGGGTGCTGTACAGCTGATGGTGTCAGCACAGCAGCTTTCCCTGAGATTCATGGCAGTCTTTTGCAGTGACAAGCAGCGCCGAACTTATCTGTGAAAGGAATCAGCCAACAGATATATGAGAAATCATTTTTATTTCCCTTATGCACCTATGCCAAAGCAATCCAAGGGAAGAACTCATTCTCTTTTAAGATGTGTGTGTTTAAGAAAAAGCCCTGCCAGTGGTTTCTTCTGGAATTGTTTTTAGTCACATTTTGGTCCTTTTGTTTTACAAAGCTCTGCAACATCATTTCTTTAATCTAAGGATGCATCCAAACTGAGGGGAAAAAAAACTCTAAAGCCAAATAGGGAGCAATCAACAGTGAAAAGTAATGCCAACAAAGGTAAAGAAAAAGCAGCATGCACTCTTGCCTGGTTTGACCTTGTTACTGTGGATAGAGGTGAGTCCAGATTTCCACAAAGATAAAACATGGGCTGAGTGGGAGGAAGCGACCCCACGCACACCCCAGGCACACGTGGGAAGTCAGTGCCACTCTGTGACCTTCCCATGAACCTTCTAGAAGATGCAAAGATCAGTCAAAAAGGCAAAGGTCAGCATTCAGGCTGGTGGCAAACAAAAATCAGATTTAGCCACTCACTGGAAGAGTGTCTCCTGGCCTTTGGATTTACCTGAGCAAAATACAGATATAATAAATACATGCTGCACAGTGAGGAATTGACTCTGTCAGTGTTTAGTGTCTCAACGTGCCTCACTTTTGCCACACTCATTTGACAACTTGTTAGAAGTTAGGTTCATTTTTCCCCTGTAATAAATATATCTAGGAGGGAGAAAGATGGAGCTAAATAATTCAAAGGAAGTGGCACAAGGTGAGAAGAATCTTGGAATTCAAAGTTGAGCAGCGTCACTGCTCATATCATGAGACATGAGCTGAAGAAAGGAAATTGCATGTTGATTGCCTATGAATAAAAACATTAAGTTAAAATCAAGGCAACAGAAAACTGTGATTTCAGTTGTAATTGACTCCTCCAGCCTCTCACATGGTACTTGGTATCAGATTTTACCACAGTAGTAGCTTTGTTTAAATCCAGGAGGAGGAAAAAAAATCAGAATGAAATATACAGGTAATATAATCATACTTTCAGCAAGTCAGAAGTGAAAACAAATGTGGTGATTTTGCTTCTGCTGCAGCCCAAGGTGGACATTGGCCCAAGTGACAGCACACAAGATACACTTTGGCACAGAACTCCTATTGACTTCACTGTGGCCCTGCTCTAACCCAGACACAGCCAGGGCTATATCCCAAAGCAGTACAACCCCCCCCCCATGCATTTACTACACCAGGTTGAGAGGATCTTGCTCTAAGTAAAAATTAAGAACTTTATTTTGCTTCTTCTTAACCCACTTCTCACTAGCTTCTCACTAGCCCCATAAACAATCACAAATAGTTTTTCTCAATAGTCCAATAAACTAGTGTGAATACTAAGTTCCAATCTGGGAAAATACAGGTTTCTTCCAAATCAATCCATACCATGATTCTATGAGTGGAGCTCAAGAAGGATTAGGGCTGTGAAATTTGGGTAACAGGTTGTACAAGATGCATTTAGCTTCCAGTAACATGTTGTAATAATGGCAAGTTGGAACCAGATGATCTTTGAGGGCCCCTCCAACTCAAACCATTCTATGATGCTATGATTTGATTTTAGATTATGAAATTTCATAGAATCATAGAATTACAGAGTTGGAAGGGACTAGACAAGGTTGCTCAATGCCTCATCCAGCTTGGCCTTAAACCTCCAGGAAGGGAGCATCCACATCCTCTTTGGACAATCTGTTCCAGTGTCTCACCACCCTCACAGGAAAGAACTTCTTTCTTCTCTCCAGCCTGAATCTCCTCTCTTCCAACTTGCATCCATTACTCCTAGTCCTGCTATCCAGTATCCTATTAAAAACTTCTGTATTACTGTGCTTTCTTTTGTTCAAAACAAAAAAGATATATTGGGTTCATTCTTCAGATTTTACACTAGAATTTAAGTGAAAATGTTTCTGCAAGACCCAAACTGCAGCATTGGGGCACTTCCAGCTGGGGAACTGAGGTGCTTTTCAGAAGACTGTGGAGCTATGTCAGGAGCACTAAGGCTGCCTTGTGCCTGTCCCAGCAGCCAGGGGCTGGTGTGGACAAATTTCCACCTGGATCAGAGCTGGGATGAAGCTTCCAGTTTCTCCACAAAGGAGTCTGGGGAGTATGGCCTGGCTGGTCTTTCTAGATGAGCCTTAGGTTGTGGTGGTGAAGTGAGGCATAAATTAGGCAGGTGGTATTTAATATACACAGTATGGGGGGGAGGGAAGGCTTTCAGCCAGGGCTACTCTTCTGTCTCCATCACAGAGCAAAATAATGGAAAACTCAATCTTTTACTATTTCTGCAAATTTTAAATTCCTTTTAAAGTCTAACAATAGTATTCACTGCAGCCTCCTGCCAGCACTGCTGGGTGTGGGAGTGCTCACAGATCCACGAGGCCTCTTCTTCTCTCATCAGCCAGCAGAGAAATACTACCCAGCAGCAAATAAATGGCGCTGGCCAACATTTACTCAGGGGTATGAAAGAACTGTGCCAGGGAACACTCTGATCTACATACACTGGCTTTTTAAAACACTGGAAGATTCTGAGAAGACTTACAAAGAAGCTAAGGTCGTGCAAATGTTTTTAAATGTTGGATGAGATGACTAATAGACATTCAACCTATTATGCTGAAAAGAGCTATCATCCCAGCCTTGGAAACTTAACAGCAGAGACAATCAGTAAATAATTAAACAACAGCGGCAGAACATTCATCTGGGCACATTTTTGGGGAAGTCTTGCCAGACAAGTGATCTTAGTGTTTTTTGAGTTCTATTGATAAAAGTTAGAAACTCAACAAAGCAAAATGCTCACATTAAACAGACTAAACCAAACAAACATTGAGTGAACGGGGACTGAAAGCTACCAGCCCCTGCTGAGGCCCCATGGGCACTGGCCCTTGTTCCAATCCTGCTCCATAGTAGAGAGTGACACAGAGGTAGGGGCAGTGACGCACAATCCAGAGAGGAGCAGAACAGATGCAGTGATGGTAACCACAGTCAGCCTAAAGTCCACTCCTCTCAGACTACTTCATAGGGCCAACATTTGAGGTCAAGCTGGGAAGTCAGGTCAGCAAAGCCTGATCAGACTCAGCACAATACAAGGCTGGCACAGGTACACCTAAAATGTGAGCAAGCTCAACAACCTAAGCTTAAATGAAGCTTCCAAGCCAGTGGACTCACATGAGGCTTCTTCCAACTGTTTCCCACACAACTGTTTCTCACAGCTTTGCTGCTTTCATGGCAGCTCAGTCCAGGTTTAGAATCATAGAGTCATCCAGGTTGGAAGGGACCTGTCAGATCAAGTTCAATACTCAACCTAACTGACAACAACCATCATTAAACCATATCTCTAAGCACTTTGCCTTAAGTACCTAAAGGGATGGTGCAGTTTGTTCCAATCCTTCCTAACTTTCAGTGTAAAAATTTCTTCCTAATATCCAGCCTGAACCTCCCCTGGTGCAAATTGAGTTCATTTCCTCTTGTCCTATTGTCTGTTACTGGGGAGAACAGACTGACCTCAAAATAGTCAAATAAAGTAAGGCTGACTTTCAGTAGAATACACAGAGGAGGTAGCAACAAGAAGTTACATATGAAAATAGTCATGAAAATTTAGTGTTGGTTCTTGAACTTTGTGATGAAACTAGAAAAGGATTTCAAAAAAAAAGCTCAAAGACAAAAAAAAGCTCAAAGAAAAAAAAAAGCTCAAAGAAGAAAAAAAAAAGCTCAAAGAAAAAAAGTCAAGAAAAAATGCCTTAATCTGTTAAGGTTATCCAAGAAGGAGTTAAAAAGTGACTTAATCAAAGTCTGCAGGTATCTACATAAGGAAGAGATTTCTGATAACAAATAGCTATTTAGTCTAACAGAAAAAGGCACAATAAGATCCAGTGGTTGGAGGCTGCGGTACTTTCTCTAGCACGGGCCATTAATCATCAGAACAACCTACCGCAGGATGTGGTAGATCATCTGAAGTCTTTAAATCAAGACTGTATCTTTTACAAAAGAAATTCCCTCTTTCAAATAGAAAATCTGCATCTGATGAAGAAGCTGCTTGTTTGGGTCTGCACCCTGAATTGCTTAGAGACTGAGGTGAAAGTCCTTAAAATCTATTAATTTTATTTTTTTAAATCTCATGTAAACAATAGTAAAGTGTTAGAGGACAGCATAATGGATTTGTGTGGCTTTGTCACTAAAACTCTCACAGTTATTTACAAGAATAAAATTAAGGACAAGAAGCAGAGAAAAGAAAGAAAAAGATATTCTTTGTAAAGTATCTGTCCTGTCCTTTAAACACCGTTTTTGCTGGAAGTTCATATTCTGGAGTTCAGACTGTGCATGGTGATTGGCTCACCAGGTTGTTATTGATGAAACATGGATTCTTAGGCATGGTTAAAAAATACCATTTGGTCTTCTCTTGGTTAAATCCCATCCCTTTGAGGCCAATTTAATCATGCCTTATAGAGGTCTGTAAAACAGAAGCACTTTGAGTTTCCTACTGTGAAAAAAAGGAAGACATCAGCAGCTCTTATGTCAAGAAGAGCAAATGCTGGACTTCGGGGTTCAAACTGACCAAGTTTAGGGCCAGAATTCCCATGGGGAGGAGCAGAGGTATATGAGGAGTTCTACAAGGAGTATATGAAGAGTATTCTCTACTTTTTTATAGTAATAGCACTAAGCCTTTATATAATTCTAGCATTCTGCTTTGATAGAACCTTCTTGGTGCTGGGAGCTGCACAAACACAGTAAGTAAAAGGGGTAGAAGCCAATCCATGCACTGGAAGGATGCCCAAAGTCTTCAGTAGCCTTCATGGAAGGCTTGAGCTGGTCTTTCAGGGCTGCTGCCACGACAGAAAAGGGACTCTGGTTCCTTACCTGCTTTGAGCTTGTGTGAAAAAAACTTCTCTCAGATTTTCTGTACAGCAAAGAGATGCTGGATGAAAGCATCTGTTCCAAGTCCACTGGGCTTTTCATGATCAGAGAGTAAAAAATAGGATTCAGTAGATTATCCTGGCTTTGCTCCATCTGTCCCTTGGGATGGAGTAGCTATGTCCCTAACCCTTCCCTGACCTAAGCATATGTAATACATGTCACATAGGCTCGAGATAGTGCATGAGGAAATGGAAACACAATGATGTACCTGCTAATTTGGTTCTCGGTGTGCTAAGGAAGGCAGCAGTGTCCGTGTGTCTGTGCTCTGTGTGTGTGGGTCTGGCTGTGCCACACATGTACACCATCCCCCCTGCTGGAATATGACAGATTCCCAATTAAAACTGGGGGCTATGGGGAGTAAGTATTTTATGTCTGTACTATTCCAGGTAAACCTGCTATAGTACAAATAGGAACTGAAGGCTCAGGGTGGACGTCATAGTAGCTTAATAATACTTGAACAGGGCCTAAAGAAAGGCTAGAGGAGGACTTTTTAATAGGCTACAGGATGTCAGGACTAGGAATAACAGATGTAAATTGGAAATGGGGAGATTCAGGCTGGATATAAGAAAGAAATTCTTTACTGTGAGGGTGGTGAGACACTGGAACACGTTGCCCAGAGAGGTCGTGGATGTCTCTTCCCTGGAGGTGTTTAAGGCCAGGCTGGACAAAGCACTGCGAAACCTGATTTCATGGGAGGTGTCCCTGCCTATAGAATCATAGAATCATATGGCAGGGGGGGTGGAATTACATGATCTTTAAGGCCCTTTCCAACCTAAACCATTACATGATTCTACTGTCAAGCCCTTAAATTTATTATCCATTTCCCATATTTTGCCTTTCACATTGTTGGATCGCTTCTCTTATACAAACAAGCAATTAGTTAAGAAAATTTCCAGGGCTTTTCTCCCCACACAAGCCATTCTCAGCCTTTAGTTTCCTAAAGCCAGCTGTTGGGCTTAGCCATGCTTTTGCCTCCCAGGGTCTGTGTTCCACCAGTGATGGCAGCCAGATGAGGCTGTTTCAGGATAACACAAAGTACTATCTCCACAGAGGCAAGGCATTTCTCCAAATAACCCCACTAGTGCCACTGACTAGAGGAGCCAGGAGAAGGTGAGAGGTTCAGCTGATGCTCAGCATGTCTCAGCACTGTCAGCCCAACCTGTCAGTCACCACAGCTCAGATCCCACACCAAAACTTCCATGGGCTTTGAATCAAACTTTTAAGCCCTCTGTGTGTGTGCACGTGTGTGATTTTTGGGTGTATGATTTAATTTTATTTTGTTCTGGAAATACCAAGTGTCTCCTTTGCGACCATTCAAAATAAGGTTTATACAGATGTGGAAAAAGGCAAGGATAATCTGAAATTATTACAAGAGACATAACCACCATTTTAAAATAGGAAGTGCTGAGTTTTTCAAGCTCAGCCAGTATGATTATTTTTCTCTTTCATTTTCTGAGCTTCTGCGAGTATATAAAGTTCTAATTTAAGAACTGGAACAAACTGAGTTTGTTTATGAGCAAGCAATATAAACTCATCTATCAGGCTCATCAGTACATGGGCCAAATCATAAATTACCATCTCACTGTTGGCTTTAGGAGAACAATGACAGTTAGCCAATGTGAGGATGCACCCCTTCTTTTCAAACCAGGAAAGCTAAGAGCTTTGCTTCTGGCAAGGACAACCCTAAAAGGAATCATTCCTAATGCAATCTGCCCTTGAAATAAAGCTCCTGCTCATCTGCATTCCCTCTGTCATCTGATATGGGCTTCAAATATAAAATTTTCTTTGTTTTTATGACATTGTTGGGACGGGAAAAAATATTAGCAACATGATTCCTAACAAAATCTGCACAAAGTCATCACACATTTGACTTCCTGCTAGACATAAATCCATTATCTTCCAAACTGTGCTGCTCACACGACATTCCTACTAAGCAGCTGCAGTTGATAAGAGCTTCGCTGCATAATTTGCTTTGAAGTAGCTTTGAGATAGGATTAACCAGATGATGTGCTCTTTTTTTTTATCCCCTCTCTCTCTTTCACTGTTTATTTATCCTCCACTTTGTCGTGTCATCATTGTGGTCCTGTTCCTCCAGAAAGGTTTGTGGACTGCAGATGCCTGTGTGATATATGCACACCTTGTGACAGATTGTCTGCATCTTCTACTGAACGTGTTAATGTTTGAACTGCTAGAAATAACATAGAGAAAAGAGAAATAACACAGAGAAAGCAGAAACTGCTAAAACCAGACAGCAAAAAGCCCCTGCAGGCAGCCAGCTCCAGTACTTGACAGTTCTCTGATTTACCAGCAAATTATGTTCTATCTCTCCATCAGCTTGCTTTCAAGTCCAAGTGTGCATTGTTTTAATCACTAGCTTTTGAAGCATGATTTCATTAGCGAGAAAACTTTGGCGTTGTCTGAAAAAAGAGAATAGTTTATATTTGCATTGAGTGACAACATCTCTGTCTTCTGAGATACTGAATTGTTTTGTAGCTTCTTCCAAGGGATAGTTTGGTTGAGTGGAGAACCACATCTTCACCCCCTCGTTTTCCGCATGGCTTGTCCTACACAATGCAAAGGCAGTGACTATGAAAATGCAAATTAATATCATCATCAGAGCACTGCTAATATGCTCGCACACTGTACATCTTGATGGCTCCCAAAATTAATAGGTACTTCTCTGAAATGTGAAAACATGAATTGTGGTGAGAAAGTTGGAATTCCGATTTAACTGCTTCTTCCTTCTCTCCAACCTTTGAAGGAACCAAAGAAACATTTATGGGACTCAAGTTTAAATGTTTTAATCTTATCAGCCTGGGCTTGGCTTTTTTTTTTTCTTCTGTGTTCAAATGAAGCACCTCATCAAAATTAGATTAAGATGGTAAATAAAACCAAGGTCAACTTTTTATTAACTTTGGGGTTTTACCTCCCCTCTGTTTAAACGTATTGGTTTTGAAATCTCCTGGCTGCAGACGCTGGAGGTTTAGAGGCAATACTGCAGACTTTTAGGTTTTATGGATTCTAGAAGACCAATATAACATGATACTGACAATCATAAACAGATACTAAGCTGCTTCAGTTTGGAAACAATTGCAGCCATATAACCCTTGGTGGGCTCTTTTATATGAACTTTTATTTTTCTCTCTACAATGGCTGACATGGGAACTCTCCCCCAGCCAACGGAGCAACTTGAATTTGCTCAGGAAATGGTTAAGTTACAGCAGGTCACCCCTGTTACTTCATGGAAATGCTTTGATTTGTCTTCCATACTAAAACAGTCAGAGTCATTTGTTTTACTAACAACTCCCCTCAGAGTAGAACCTCAATACTATCTTAAAACAAAATTAACTTCACACATGACTTTGTCAAGAAGCTTATTTCCATCTCAGGAGAATTCTAATTTCATAAATTCTGGACAGGTTGTAGAGAAGAGGACAGACTTTGGGAATGCTACTGCCTTGGTTTTTTGCTGCCCATGGACTTATCAGGGAACATAAATTCAACACTTCCCTAAGTGTATGAAAACGCCTGTACTTGACCAGGCTTGGCCATTACCAAGAGAGCACTGGCAAAAGATGGGTCATTTGTCTGACTCCTTCAAAAACTGATCTCATGGACATGTCCACAGTAGCCACACTTCAAAAGTATTTTTTGAAAATTCCTAACAATTTGAAAATCATCTGGCATATCTAGAAATAGGGAGTAATTTTGGACTGGCTAATCAAAATAGGTGGATGGCAAGCATGAAGTTTTTACGTTTTTTATTCCACCCTTTGTATGAACATAAAGCTTTTTACTGTTAAATTTGAGTAGGTCCTGTGAAGAAAAAAAAAATTGAAAAAAAAAATCCCCCTCCTGTTCCTCATGACTGTCCCTCCCGTTGTTTAATTCCTGTAGTTTAATGGTGATAAGCCTAATTTGTCCTTCACATCCAGATTGGTTGAGAAGACTTTCTGGGCTTGAAATAGAGAAAAAGAAAAGATTTCTCTTTGTAACAATTTCAAAGCATTTTGCGCTCACCACAAACCGCCTGCAAACAGTAAAGCTGAGAATCCCAGTCTGTATCAAGTCATTAACCTTTTAGGACTCAATCAAAGCAGTGTTGTGTGACAATTTATTAATGAATGCTTTAATGTGGTATATAAAAGCTAAGAAACATGGAAACTGGGCAATGATTCATCAAATTTAATATCCCATCAAACACTTTGTTTCGCAAACTGACACTTTTTAAAAGTAATCTGACAGACTACAAGTTCCAAGGAGTGCCTTCAATGAAATTCATCCCTCCTCTTTTTAGGACTTTTCAAAGCTGTATTTAGACACCCAACAAAGGCAAGAAAAGCAAATTAAAAAATTGAAACAGTTATGAGACCTTCTAAATAACACTTGAACGTATTTTATGGAATCTGCTGTGAAGAGTGGAGGAAGTTGTCCTTATAAATACACTTGCAGCTTAGGTCACACATTGTCTGCAGTCATTGCTAGGAGGCAAAAGCCCTGTTGTAAAACAGCTGGGCTTCTTGGCTTGGGGCAAAGGCAAATTCCACAGACAGAAACCTAATTAGACACTTTTGGAATTCACAGCACCCTTTCACGCTATGACCTTTTCCTTTCTGTCTTCCCCCTCTCTTCTCTCCAGCTCACTCCCATATGTCCTCCTCCCCCCTGCCCTCCCCAAGAGCATTTGATCCTCTCCTAACAAAATATGTTGCTTTTTTGCATAAATACTGTCTACTGGCCAAATTCAATCCTGATGGTAATAAGAGCAACTTGGAAGTCAACAAGTTTTATGTCATGGTTAAATTTGTCCCTGTGATCCATTTAACAATTCCACGCTTATTCAGTCTTCTAAAAATTTCCCAGAACCAGAGAAGTGATCTCAAAGAAACAGCTTTATCTCTTCTGGAAAATTTTGGAAGTCCCCAAAGAATTCTCATCTTGCCCTGGAATGAAAAGTAAAATACTCTGTCTTTTTTCAAACATGGTGGTCTAACTGTGCGCCATTGCTAGGGTATTCCACCTGAATGTGGAAAGCCCAGGTTCAAATTCCTGGTGGCACTTGAACCTGGGACTTTCATGTGTCACAGGTAGAGATACACAACAAGCTCCTGGCCCCACATGGGCTTCTTTTGGGGCTGAAGGAGGAATTCTATTCCTGACTTTTCTCATTGAAAGATTTTCTAGTTTTCATATTGCCACATAAGTATTTTCTGATGAACCACAAATCACCACAAATTTCCCAACCTCCTCTATCCTATATTCATGCACTTTAATTTATATGCAAAGGGAAAATAATATCCAAAATAACCAAAAAAAACCAAGGATCTAGGTGACTTGTAAAGTAAATGAGCAACTGATAGAAATTAAAGTCTATTGAATGCCACCAAAGGTGTTTAATTTACAGCGAGGCTATTATATATCATTTCCTTAAATTGTTTTTATAATGTAAGTTGTAATTCTTATCCAAACTCATTTCCAGCCAAGGAGCATGTTCCCTCACACGGATTTTTCACCAAACTAAAAATTGCAAGATTCATCCATTAAAAAAAAAAAAGGTATGATAAATAGGATATTCTAACAGAATTGGGTAATGGAGAACTGCTGTGCCACTCCTGAGAAATGCCTGTAACTCACTTATGCCTTCTGGTATTTGTACAGCATGTTGACTCATGAATCACAGAGCAGCTATCAGGAAAAAAGAAAACAAAAAAACAGACAATGCCTCCTTGCCAAAGAAATACATTTAACTCAGATGAGATTTGCAGCAAAGATTCATGTCTACATTTCTAAAATCACAAATGCTATTATGTTCCGCTTGGGGGAGTGTTTTTGTAAACCTGTGCACTTCAGGAGTACATTTCCTGTTGCCAATCCCATCAAGCACAGATTAATTACTTCTCACCATCTTCCTGGGAAGGAGTATTCTCATCTCACTGATGGAAAAACCAAGGCCAAGCAGCTCAACTGAAGTGGCCAGGGGAGAAGGAAAAATCAAAACAGAGGGTGTGAGTAAATGCTGCTTTGGGCATCAATTGTAGTGACAAGACAAGGGTCAGTGGTTTTAAACTAGAGCAGGGCAGATTTAGATGAGACATTAGGAAGAAGTTCTTTACCATGAGTGTGGTGAGACACTGGGACAGGCTGCCCAGAAAGATGATGGAGGCCCCATCCCTGGAGACATTCAAGGCCAGGCTTGCTGAGGCTCTGCGCAACCTGATCTAGGACGTACCTGCCAGGATGGCTGTAGTTGGGTTTTTCTCCAAGGAAAAAGAAAGTTCATTTCTCAAGGCTTGCAGGGCAGAGGGTAAATGTTGGTTGGTATTTGGAGGGCGGCAGAGGTGCCAGTGAGAGAAGACAATGGCAGAACACAGACCAAGTATGAACTAAGAAAGAAACAAAAGCTAAAGGGTTTTTTTGCGACTACAATCACAATATTACCTCCATCACTGTGATTAAAGAGGCACAGACCTGAGCTTCACCATGGCACATGCTTACCATGGACAATGGGCACCCCAGACTGATGTCCAGCCAGGAATGAGGGAATGCAAAACCTCAATCAACCCTAAACACATTTCACATTTCATCTTCCAGAATAAGCATGTAGACATGCTTATTGCTATTTGCAGGAGATTAAACATTTAAATCAGAGAAAAATACTGTTCATATAATTTAAAAGTATCCCTTTCATCATAAACTCAACCTCAAAGCAACACTAAGCGTGCATGATTGGTACCTGGTCAACATCATTAAGGTCCCCTGGAAAAACTAATTAGTGTGTTACTATATATCTACATGGCTTAGAGATAAATGTTGCCTGCATCTCCTTCCTAATGACAGAGTGGAGATGGTTCAGTAAAAAAAACCTTCTTCTTAATATGCAGGGTTTGTTGTAGGAGCAGCTCAATTCATATTTCCCCCAGTTTGATGGTAAGTGAACAGCAGTAGCAATATTAATCTGCAGTAACCTGTCAGTGAACTCTACAGCTAATATGATGTAGTTATGATTTTACCATCAATCAGAACTGAACAGGCCCTGGACAACCCTTACAGCACTGCCTCAAAAAATCTAATTGTGCAAAAGCTTCATCGGTTTCCAACATTTCTTTTTTATCTGCCACAGACTTTTGGCCTACTGCACAACCTTTTATTATTAGGCTTATTGCATTAGCTCCTTGGACAAAAAAGAAAAGGCTAAATCTAAGAGTTCCCCTGCATTCCATCATTTGTTACCATGTGGGATCCTATCTGACAGTTCCATAGTATTTTAGATTTAGATAAATATTATTAGGACATATGGTATCGCGTGAACTTTTGAACCACTGATTGCCAATGTATTTTAAAAAAAAATAAAATAGGGCTAGAAATCCTTCTGCCTCTGCATTTTCATGTTCAAATGTATTGGAAATAGATTTAAAATATTAAATAATTAAGTTTTAGTACAGGACTGGATTTTAGAAGAAATGCAAACCCCGAATTCCTTAGTTTAGTTAATAGTATTCCCACAGGAGAACAGTTGAAAAAGGAATTATTAACAACAAACGTGAACTCTAACAAAAGTTAGAGTTCTACCAGTAATTAAGAAAACTGTTCATTATTCTTTGGGGGCGTTTTTACTACAACCATCCATTATGTAGTTCTGTAGTTTAAATTAGACATGTGTGTGTGTAAATACCATAAAAGAAGCAAAGACAGGCATTCTCAGTGAGAATCTTTCCTTCAAACATAGCCCTAAGAGATTACAACTTGAGGTAAGATCCATTACAACCACCCTATTTCTAGCGAGTTTACTGTGCAAGAAGTTCTGGTGTTAACTTTTGTGATTTTAAACATATAAAAACATCAAGGAAGATGAACTATTGACATTATCTGTTTAGTCATTTTAATCTTTTGCATCTTAAATGTAATCAGGCTTTTCAGAACTGAAATTGCTAATCAGCATGTTGGATAAATGTTTCCATTTTAAAATGTGCACATTATGAGATAAGAGCTGGCTGTAAAGAATATATTTGTGATTTAATGTATCGCAAACTTTATATTTGATTTCATTTAGCTCTACCAAGAAACTGAGAATATTTTTGCTAGCATGACCTATTCTGACAGCAGTTTTACAGCAGCAGAGAAGCAGAGAGTAATAAATGAGGTATGCACAGGATGCATTATGTAGCCTTTAAAGCAAGTGTGTCTTTTTTAACAAAACAGGGTTTTTTTTCACTGTTTCAAATTATTTCATCCCATTCTAACATGAGCTCAATTCATGCAAAGCAATAAAGAATGTGCATGCACAGAAGAGAGACAATATGCATTACTGTTTGTGCATTAATTTAGCAAACCATGCACAAAATCCAGGAAAAATCTTTTTTTTTTTTTTTAAGAGATCTCAAACTTCAAAGAAATATTTTTGACTATATGGACATCAAATGAATAACTGAGCCCTACCCTCAACCAATCATAACGTAAAGAAATTGTAATCTAATAAAAATAGCCATTCAAAATAAGGAAATGGCTGTTGCATCCTGTCAAAACCATGCAGGAATGCAGCTTTGGAACTACTGAGAGAGCCGAGGTTGTAGAAAGACAAAAACAGGATGTTAAATTCTTACGGCAATTGGAAGCAACAGATTTTTTTTTTTTTTTTTTAAGTACCTACTACTGTCACACGTGATCATTTGTCCCACTGCCTTTAGGGGGTTCTCTGTGACTGCAGAACCCTAGCATTTTGAGGGCACTTAAAACCAGGTTATCAGGGATTCAGGCAGAAGAGGAGCAAGATGAGTTTCCGCTGATGCTGGAAATGAAATGCCCAGCTGCACCTTCCCTGCTGGGAATTCCACCACTTGACTAGTGTTAGTGTTGTCTAAAGTGAAACCAGCAAAAGTTCTTCAGAACCTCAGCTCGCTTCAAAATGGGTGCTGTCATTATGGCAATAAAACAAATATTAGTTCATATTAATATAATTGCATTAAATTGCATACAATAATTTCTAAGGCAACTGTATTCAAAAGGCAACCACAAAATCATTCACTTCCCTTTATGTTTTTAAGAATTATTTGACGTCTTTTTTTAGAACACTAAGGAATGAAGTTCTGCTTCATAATTTCATATTGCTCCCTTGCAAGAGGTTAGATCTTTACTGCTACATGCAAATTCTCCTCTGTAGCTAAGAATCCACTACAGCATGTTACACAGGGTTTCTCCTAATTTAAAAAATAATCACTAGACTGTTAATAATGGAAAAGAAAAAGAAAAATTAAAAGTTAGAGTGGTACGATGCATCATGCCTGGCCAACCACAAATACAGCAATATAATTATAAGCTCAGTTGGTTAGAGAACAATAAAGCCACATCCATTAAAAAGAGTTCAAAGATTAATAACAGTATAATTAAGAAAAAAAAATCAAGCTATTCTTTAATGAATATTTTAACAAGAGTCACAGCAGTTGGAGATTTTTTTAACTAACAACAACTCTATTAAGTCCAGATTTTTCAAACATGAGAACATGAAGTCGGGGTCCTGATTTTCTCCGAGAAGGTCAAGGCAGGAAAGGCAGAATATTACCAGAGCCTGCTAAATTGTTCTGATTTGTTGTGATACCTGAAAAACAGCTCACACATTACAATAATACAGTCTTCTCCAGCCATGGCTGTCAAACGAGGGTGACTCTCACCCAAATACATTCATAGGAAAAGTGATAGAACTAGAGTATTAAAATAATTCAGGTGATGAGGAGATTCTTTTAATCTTTATTGTGCACATCACCACCTTTTATGTGTAAAGGAAATTAATTAAGATTCCAACTGCCACTACTTTTAAATTACAAAACACCTCTTACTACTTAGTAATTGGGAGGCCCTATTTCATTAGAGTGCTTGGAGATAAAGTTAATTTTAGGTTATTTTAAAATCAAAGCAATCCATTTTGCAGAACAGGGATGGATGAGTCCAGGAATCAGCATCTGACTGAGCTGGTCTCAGTTCACAGCTAGATGAATGCTTGAAAACATTTATTTTTGGACATAATCCTTCTGATGGAGCAACTCATCAGGTCACGGATGTTACACCAGTGCCTCCCGACACACTTCCCTTCACCCCACCTTTGCTCTTCTCCCCCTTGGGAAATCTGGATTCAAATGAGGATTGGCCAAAATCAAATGAAAAAACTTGAAGTTTAAGCCATCCAAGGGACTCTGGGAAAGTTTTGTCCTGGTCACAAACCACAGTCACAGAGAGGCCCAGCCACAAATCAACAAAAACATGCTGTAACTGGGTCAGGGGTTTGGTGGTTCCTGTTGCATGGGAAAGCTCTCAGACAACCTCCTGAAAATATGGCCGTGCCTTCCCGGGTATTT
Source organism: Turnix velox (assembly GCA_013400935.1). Lineage (NCBI taxonomy): Eukaryota > Metazoa > Chordata > Aves > Charadriiformes > Turnicidae > Turnix > Turnix velox. The sequence goes on from VZTY01035083.1 coordinate 24,644, forward strand.
AAGGCAGGGAAATCAAAATGAGATTCATAAAAGCAAAGTGATGGGCTATACAAGGGATTGCAAAAAACACACCGTTGAAATTTGATATCGCCCAGCTCACAAGAGCACATTATGGAATAGACAGAATTCCAGTTACCAGTTAAATACCTGTACAAATCTTGGTGATATGAGTTAGATTGAAAACTAACACTAATAACAAAATAAAAGTTCTTGAAATAAGCTGCTTCACTGGCTGTTTTCTGGTACATACACAGAGAGGGCAGCAAACACAAGCCTGTTCTCCATTCCCACCAGAGCTTGGGGGATCACTCACCACCACAGCCCATCACACAACTTCTGTGCTTTTTATTCTAAGCCAAGAGACCAATAGTTTCCTCTGTAATTGAGCTGAAGGGCATATAAAAATAATTAATAGGATTTGGTGCAACTAGTTATTGTGTTGTGTGCATTGCAGTTTTTAATTGCCAGCTTCCAGAGCTTAAAGACTTTTCTTCAGAAAGGTTGAGCTCCAAGTGTTCCAAAAGCAGTCCCAAGGCAGGGCAGAATATAAATAGCTCTGCAAGCACAACAAGCCGAAGGCTCCACAGAGGTGAAAGTACACCAAGTAATTACAAAACACTGAATTATATAAATAGGGAATAGCCTTTACAGTTGCAGAGCCTATATATTAAAAATACGATCAGGATCTGAGTTTTTTTGATGAGGATGCTGATGGGAGTAAGGCATAAACAGGAAGAGTAAAGGCATGAGGGGTAACAGGCTGTTCCACGTGCAGAAACCCCCCTGAGGCAGGTCCACCTTCCCCACTTCCCCTTGAGGAAGCAGACTTTTGTCACCTCTCTGAAGAGCACGTAAGCCATGTGTCCCCTTCCTTCAGCAGCAAATCACCCACCCTGGGACTCTGGCCCCACCACTGTTCTTGCCTTCTGAAGTTTCCAGAGGACCTGGAGCTGCCAGAGTGATGGACATGAGTCTGAAGTCTTCACAACCACACTTTTACTTTTTTATTTACTTATCAGACTATTATCTACACCATGATAGCTTTATTTTCACAGGGTCTGGTTTCTCCATCCTCTCCAGTTGGTACAAATCAAATCATTTCCAGGTCTTCACTCATAACATGACTAAATTCTTAATTGGAAACTTTTCTCCTGGGATGAAATTGTAAACTGCTGATTTTGCCAGCATATTAAACCCCCCTGATCTGGTTATTTCCCCCCAGCAAAAACTAGGCTATGGACAAACTAGACGCTGATGAAAAATCATATTTATTATATTTATTATTATATTCCCTAATGTATAATCTGACGCATGTTAACTTTTGAATTACAATAAAACTGAGGGCCCTTAAGCTTCATTTTCATCTCCTTTTAAACACGTAACAGGGGCAGAAGCCCCAAAGAGAAACCTTATGTATGTTAGGTTTTTTACCCCTTTTTTTATAAACAGAAGAGCAAGTGTAGAGAGGGGACAAATTTCCTAAAAATTCTGCTGGAGCAGAGGAATAGAGAGGGCTGATGGAACAGGGGAGGTAATTTACTGTGCATGTGTCTCAACTGCCAGTGACTGCAAAGGAAACTCAGCAGATGTTTTTTTGATAAAAGGTTGTTTCTTGTTGCAGCAGCAGCAGCAAAATCCTTAGCGTTATCCTTTAGGACTTTGCACATCGTGATTCTGCCATTCCAGTTAATCTTAACAGCTGGAGGATAAAAAAAAAAAAAAAAAGTTCCACTGCATTATTTGAAATTTGTCATGTTGATTTAGTTTCATTGCTGTTATTAAATTTTATTCTAGGATGGTTTACGTATCAAGAATACATAATGGGTTTCTGTGTGGCCTGGGATTTATTCCTTGAATGAGGAAAGGACTCTATTGCGACAAAGTCATAAAGCCTTATTGATTTGATCCTTTGCCAGAAACACAGGATTCAGGGAGTTAGACCGAGTATCAAATTGATGTGATGTTTGTATTTTCATCAGCAGAGTAACTCCTTCCAAAATAAAATCCCACAGAAAGTCTAGAACTATGGAATTACTTTAGAAATTTGCCATTCCCAGGCACTAACAGGAAAATACTCTCCAAATTAAGAACTCTGTAGGCAATGAGAGTGATATGAATCCACACAAGTATGCATATTTAACATACCATAAAGGTTCTGAAGCAAAATAAGATTAAAATGTAACTAAAATAAAAAGCACATAGACATATGGAAGAATTTAGATGTATGAAAGAATGTTTCTAAAGAAAGAAATACTGAACACATGAAGGCCTACCAAAATTGAAGTTTTTTTGAAAAACAAGATGAACCAATTGGAAACCCTACATCCAAAAAAATTGAAATTACAGAGCAGAGGATACCTCAGTTTGATTTGAATTCAGCTTTTGGATCTCTTTTCTTCCCTGGAGGTGTTTCAGGCCAAGCTGGATGAGGCATTGAGCAACCTAATCTAATGGAAGGTGTCCCTGCCCATGGCAGGGGGGTTGGTATTAGATGATCTTTAAAGTTCCTTCCAACCCAAACCATTCTATGATTCTATTATTTTAATGGGACCACTCATGACTCCAAAAAACTTTTGAGTTGGATTTAGATTTTATGGTTTAAGCCAAGACTGAAATGTGAGTGGCTGCCTTTTTGTCACATTCCTGGAGGGCAATTTGCACAGAAGAGAAAGTTGCCATGTCATGTAATGTAAATCACTCAAGACTGCATGTCACCTCAGAGAGATATACTCTCGCTGATTTGTAAATTAAAGACAAGCCACAGAAGTTCCTAATTCCTTCACAACATAACTACTCGTGAGTTTCTGCTGAAAGACTGCCATCAAAAGGCAATAAATCTTCAGGAAATAATATCACAATGCTAGCTCTCGAGCACTCATGACTTTTTTCCCCAACTTTCTCTGGAGTATTTGTTCCAAAAGAAAAGCAGATGGGAAAATACTCACTGGGTCAAACTTTTGTGTTCAAAATGCTCCTAGGGGGTTTCCATTAATTCGAGTTGTCTCCACACAGCCACAGACAAGACCAGAAATAGCTGCCCAGCCTTCTTTAAGAGTTTTCCCTTGCTTCACTTTATCAGCAGTGTTATTAGAAACTGGCGTTGCTATTCAGCAACAAAACTGGGGGTGCAGAAATGTAAGAGAAAATGGAAAATAACTCTTTCAACTGCAGTGGATTTGCAGATCCTGGATATATCTAGGTCCAGCCCACATATATCCATCCATCTCCTGGTGAAGCCTTCATAGAGATGACCTGATCTTGCTGTTCCTCTGCTGACCCAGCCAGGAAAAATCAAGTCTTCTCTCCAAATCACTGAGCACTGCCGAGTCTCTCAAGAGACTAAACCACTATAAAGCACCAGATTTATTTATTTACTGGTTTTCTAGGGGAAAAAACAAATTCCTGAGAGGAGAGATTTTGGGAATAATTCAGTGCTGACCTCATTCTGTTGCTATTGATGTCAGCGAGACCTGCTGAAACAAAATAAACCCAGTGATGGATGAGTCCGAAAATCCCACATGCTGTAAACCATGCACAAGTTCACAGCAACTTCATTAGCTGTGTTGCCGCTAATTAACAAAGCCCTGGCCAGGGTTAAGGGCTGTGGCTGGCAGGAGGCAGGGGAGTGTGCCAGGCCACCATGATCCCCTGGGGTGGTGTCCACAGCCGGGTGGGCGCCGGAGACGCGCGCCTGTATGTGAGAAGTCACCATTCATTGTGTTTGTGTGGAGGTGTTGGACGTTGCCAGGAGTAACGGCGCACACAGAGCAGGACAGGGGCCTTCCAGCCCAAAAAAGGGAAAACATCAGCTAGAGAAACACAACAGCAGAAGCAAAACAGAGATAATCAAATGTTAATATAATCACGTTCCTCCCCAGTGCGAGGAATAAACACCAGGAAGCACAAAGAACATGTTTCAACGAACGGAGGGAGGGGTTTTATAACTATAAATGCCCATAATTCAGGCTCAACTGCACAAAGACCTGCAGGAGAGACATCACAGACCTACAAAAGTGGCTTGGAGATACCTGCAGAACAGCCACTCTCCCCCACGATGCCTCCATGGCTACCACCAACCACATCCCAGCAGAGAGCAAAAGTCAGGTTGAAACGACCAGCCAGGAGGTTCAAGCAGTTCACAACCAGGAGGCACTAAGCATTTATGCCTCTGCATGCACCAGCGGCATCTCCTGAGCAGCTGTGTGAGGGAAGGAGCCCCACACAACACCAATCCTGAGTGGAAGCAGCCAGCAAAACAGACAGCACTTCAGTGCTGGCTGCTCCATCTTCAGACCACACACATTTGCCATTAGTCACCTAAAAACACACTGTTTTTCATTTCTTGAGCTTGTAGAAAGAATATCATGCTAGCACCAGGTTAAAAAAAAGCCCTCAAAATTTTTAATTTTGATAAAAACTCAAAGCTGCAAGCTTGACGGTCCTGTTTTCCATAAAACTCACATTCATAACAAGCAATAAAGAAGAAGGCTTGCTGCAATATAACCCACGATGCCTAAAGTATAGATCTGAAGAGGCCTCCACTAAAGGTAAAATGTAGTATAGGCTTCATGCCAGGTTAGCCTTTTGTTTCTTTTCAATAAGAGAAGGAGTGCCAACTATGATAAAATTTTATAAGGAAGCCATCCATTTTCTAACCATATAACTGTAACTCACTGGTCATTACACATAAGCTCTCAACAGCCAATACTATTAATTGACATATCTTTCCACATCGCTCTGTAAGCCAAGAATACTTATTTTTTATGATCCTGTTTCTAACTCATCATTGTCATTTACTGCATCCCATATAAAATTAGACATTCCTTTGCTGAAAAGCAGCAAATCAAATAAAAGCCAAAGACCTGGACTTCTTGAGGTGGCACTTTTTTCAATTTTTACTCATTTCTTTCACTGGACTCACAAGTTTATAGCAAAACATCACCTAGCACATTCAGAATAATGTATCATTATTCTTTGAGTCCATTCAGCCTAAGCACAATAGATCCATTGTACTGTGAAAATCAATAGCAGGCTTTGCACTGGTGACATTGAACTTTCACTGCATCCACACAGAATACAGTGGGGTCAAACAATGGTTCTGCCAATTAACAAGTCTGCAGAGCACTGCTAGTATGTCTGAGGGGACTACAGTCAATCACTGTAGCATATTCCAGGACTTCTTTCCTGAAATATTGAGTCTTACCTGCAATCAAATTAATAGCTGTAAAAACATCCCTAATAACATTAAGTTAGGCATTGTCAGAACCAGTCAGCATCTCAAAAATCTGCTCCATGGAGGAACAGATCTCAGAACAGCAAGTGGTAAAAATTAGAAAGAATTGTTAGATCAGATCTCATGCCTGTCTTCTGACAGTGCAACGCAATTTCTTAGTGCTTTTATGTGCTTACTGTTTTTTTTTAAATATATCTAATTGCAGTGGTAAATTTAGCTTGCATGAACAGAGTAAGATCTGGTTTGTTTCTCTCCCACTCCTCCACTTCCCCATCCTCAGTAAGAGAGATAGTCATATCTGTCTACTCCCCAAGACAGTTATGCTGATTACTTATCACTTACTGAAATCTTTCAAACTGAAAGAAGTGTCACAGAGCCAGTATGAGACATAATTTAGTCTTTCACTTTGTTTCTCAGTTCCTTTTTGTGTTGAGAGCCAAGACTCATTTCTGATAGCTATCATGTTCTGCTCCTTCTCTCATCAATTACTTGAAGAAGTTACTGTCATCCAAGGTTATGTTTTTAATGATTTTTTCAGTTGTGCAATTTAAAGAGTGTAAAATCACTCCATTTCATTTTATTCTGGAGATCACTAACTGTAATTATACATGGAAATGATGAAATGAAGAAAAACTAGATATACTCTAATCCACTTTTAGGGTCTAGCAGAAGAAATTATTTCAAACACCGGTACTTCAGGACAATATGACTAGTATCGAGTTAATAGTGCACAAGTTTGTTCATAACAAAGATTTCACACAGCTGGTGGGGCTGTATTAAAAATAAACTATCCTCTTGTGACTATTGGTCAATAAAGAATTTCAAGTTAAATATAAACACACCTAGAAAACAATCCCCAAACCAAAAGGCACCTCTCCCCAAAAACCTCCAGCCCTCCCAAACCAGCTGAAAAAAACATATTGCAAATTTTTATGTTAGCCAAAGAGTTCATGGGGATTGACCTTGACTCTTTCAAGGGCTTTTACAAGTGTTCTTTGAAAAGAAGAAATGCTAGTGAGAACAGATCTTCTCATACATCAGAGGAATAACCGAAAGATTAAGAAATGGCTCTGACACCAAGTTCCTTTTCAAGTATTTCCTCAGTAGGAAAAACCAGGAAGAAACACCTAGAGTGCTGAGGGAAGGTGGGATTAGGATGCTGTGAAAGAAGTTGCAACAACAGACAAAGGACACACACAAAAACACATTAGGGTAATGTGAGCAAATAAAAATACCTGCACAACTTGCATCCTATAGGAATTAAAATAATCAGCTCAGCTCCCTTACGCTCACAGCATACGAGCTAAATAATTGAAAAATTAGAGCAAAGGAAAAGATTAACCTTACTAACTTTAACTAGAGCAAGGCTACTGCAGCCAAGCGCCTTCTTGTAAATCCACTTTCTGTCCCTAACAGTCACTTCTGTCTTCAGTGAGATTTTGGGACGGAGCCTTTAGCGAGGACGGGGAACCACCACAAGTGCAGATGAGCTTTGAGAGAGACATGATGCTGTATCTCATAGGATCTGAGCTGAAAAAGTAATTCACATTGGCTTGGCCATTCCCATATGGCTTTCAAGCTGATGAAGTAATGAAATTACAGGAAATAAGCTGCAATGTAGCAAGGTGGTGGGAAGTGTCTCCTGGCTACCATGTGGATGACTGCTAGGAACAGTCTTCACCAGACTTCCTTATTAATGAACTGGAAAAGGGAGTGCCCAGCACTTTGATGAAACTCCCAGATACAAGTATGAAAGACAGAAATATCAGTGTACAAAGAAAATAACAGAGAATTTCCTAGAAAAGATAGAACCCTGGAAAGAAAATAACTAAATGAGCTTTGAAGAAATGCAGGCTGGGAGAGCATCTGAGAAGGAACAACAGAATGGAGAAATCAGGGATGCAGTAATGATTGAAGAGATTGAAGGGGAGATAGTTGGTGGTAAATGACACAAATTGGCAACATGATACGGTGTGAAAAGGCCAGTACAATGTTGGACAGAGTGAAGAGCATCACAGCACTCAGAGGAGAAGAAACAACCCCTTTCTGCATGGTGCTGGTGCAGCTCCATCTGGAATATTACACACACTTCTGGATACAGACAAATTAGAGAGTTCAGAGAACAGCACCAAACATGATCTGAAGACTTAGAGGATTGATTCATGAGAAAAGATTAGAAGAGTTAAGTATATAAATTGCTTGGCTAAGAAATGATTAATGGGGGACACAGTAACACCCTACAAATATTTGAAGACCACCAGAGAAGGAAAGGCAGTTTTCAGTGGGGTTTGACGGGAACAGCAAAGAGCCCAGAGAGTGACTGAAAAGCAAAACCATGTTCTGAGTATCAAAAAATGCTTCCTGAACATAAATTACGATAATCTGTGGAATAATTTCCCCTGTGGGAGAGGGAGCTTTTACTTGTGGCTTCTAAACACAGATTTGAAAAATCCCTTAGGAAACACAAATGTGCACAACTGCAAAGCTCTGGAATCAGTGACCTCATACATGCATCCAAGCTTGGTGCAATCTACAACTCGCTTTTCTCCAAGGAGATTAATTGGACATAGAAAAAAAGAAGAAATGGAGATATCTGGAATCCTCCTTCATCCAGCCACAGGGTGTTATCCAGGCAGACACCACACCATAACACGTGCCATGAGGCAGCAACAGAAGTTTTAAATCTTGCAGCTCCCTTTGCTAGATATATCTCCCAAAGTTAGATTAATTGCAAGTCTTTCATCTTCAGCCATCTCTGAAAGGCCTTATCTTTATCTCTGCTTTCAGAAGTCCATAAATTTCTCTGTGTTCAAAGGCTCCATCCCTTCCCCCAGGCCCCCTCTAATTCAGATCTCCTCAAACTCCAGCACAACTGGCAAATCTCTCTGTATTTAATTCACTTAAATAATCTCCCCCTTCATAATTCCTTCCATGTCTTCAACCAGTTTCCTCCCAATGCTTCACCTGCTGAACTTTTCTGGTGGCCAACTCTCCTTCTACCAAAAGCCTTCTCAACACTGCTATTTTCTTCTTCCATGCTTCACCTTTCAACCTTGCTGGTCACCTGCCTGTGTACTGCACAGCTTGGCAGGCACCAGATGATTTCTAAACCATCCTGCTACTAGAGATCTAAAAGGCAAAATAAATTAAAAAGCAAATTTTAAAACCATTAAGTTTGTTTGAATGGTTTTACTTCTTTTCCCCCTCTCCACAAGTAATATTATCCATAAGCTGTTACCAGCGGTTAAGCCTCAAGCATTCACTGAAAAAGCCAGTGTGAGATACATTCAACTTTGGCAGCTGCTTTCTGCTAAGTAAGGGCATTTAAATCACTGTGCAAAAATGGATTTAGTTTACAACCAGGCAGTTATGTTTTCAGTGTCATTTTTATTCATGTTTTTCTACATCAGACATGACTGATTCAGGTGGATCAGTCCCTATGCACTAGGTTACCATAATTATGCACTATACCCATTTCAAAATTAGTTCCAGCTAGTTAGCTTCACTGCAAGACAATTCACACTGCCAATTGAGAATTCAACCTAGTCTGATGATGGATTCATATAAACAGCAAAATCCATTATTTATACACTGTATACACTGTAGGAAAATAAACTCACTGGCTGGCCGGGGATATGAAGCATGTGAAGGGTTTTCATTTTAGATGGCTGGAAATTTTAAACTCAAGCAGCTTTTAATCAACGTAGCATTGAAAACAAATTTCAGCAATCGCATTTCTTATTCAGCAGTGATACAATGTAAGTGAAAATAGAAGCTCCAAAAGCTTTATGGTCTATTACTCAACAGGTGCTGATAATAAATTAGATGTAAACAGCAGTTATTGTGTACCAAGAAAAGAAAAGACAAGCAGTTTCAAAAAGCTGTAAGGGCTGTAAGACAACCACTTCTAGCCTACTGTTATGAAATAATTCCTATAATTCAAACACTCACGTGTACCATTGTTTTCTACTACTACCAAGTTACAGTAGCATCTAGATACTCAAGCCTCAAAAGTAGTTTTTAGAAAGCTAATGCCAATTAGCTATAGTCACCATTATACTTAAACTATTAGTGTCAACACCAAGGCTGTCGGCCAAGGAGAAGTTGTAAGATGAGTCAAGGGGCAATAAATGCTATGGGTGCCTCACCCTCAAAGAAACAAAAGTGAGTCAAGACCATTGTTCTCTGGGCTTGAATAGCCATGGCTACAAGAATAAAAGGGAATAAAGAAAGTCTTCAGCATGAAGGAGTGGAGCAAAGAGCAGCTACCCATATACACACACAAAAAATCACTAAACAAGAGCAAATTTCCCTCTACTTGCAACTAAGACAAGTTGGTTTTATTTCTTGCTTTGAAGTTCTCTATACTCTTAACGTCTTTCTTCTAACTTTAGGTGAAGGTGGATGATTATGAACACCACAGACAGACTGTGAAGACTACAACCCCCCACAAGGAACCAAGATCAGGGCTATGGTTTTTTGCAAGGACATTGTAAGAAGAATGAGTTAGAAAAGTTAGTTATGGGTTCATCGTGTGTAATGATGGCATCCATCACCAGTAACTCCCACCCTATATCCCAGTGCTGCAGTTCTGGAAGGTCATTCATTACTGACAAGTCATGGATCCTCAGCTCAGAGTGTCAGCTGGAGAGAGGGAGGTTCTGCAAAAAGCAAACAAAAGCCAGAGGCCTCCCATATAATATGGGCTGGGAGGACAAACTTGTTCCCTTTGAACCTTGTCTCCTTCTGAGGGGAATGACACAAGAATTTGTTGCAAAAGTCTGTGACCATTTGGGGTGGGCTACTCATAAGACTTAGTGATTGGAAACTAGCATTAAAATCTCAGTGAAACAGCACAAATATTAATAATTTTTTCTTGTGAGTAATCCAAGACCAATCGTCACATGTGCCAAAATTAAAATTAATCAAGCAAAAGCCCAGACAGCAATGATTCCTCAAAAGCAAAGTGGACATTGGCTCACACAGGCTGGGAAAAAAAAAGCTATATATCTGTGCTCTTTTTCTTTCTTCTCCAAACTAGCCCAAGGAGAAGATGTTACAGATGAGTGTATGTGTCAAAAGCACTGAATTAGTTGTGACGCCACTGACATAACAATAACTGACAGCAACATTATTTAGTTTAAGTAGCTTGCAGTTAAGCATAGACTTAGACATAATCTTGCCAATGGAACTGTTCCCACCCTAGCACTTGGGTAGGAAATGGTGCCAGATTAATAAAGAGCTTATTGAATAGTACCCGGAGTCAGAGCTTGATCCACATTTAGAACAACCATGTTCCAGAGCAGCACCAGTGATTCATGGAGCTGTCACCTGAGGATACATTTTTTTTTCTACAGAAATCTAGAGGAGCTACATTATTAGACACCAGAGAGCTGCAGAGATGGAAGGTGAGGCCATGAAGCAAACACCTCAGTTAAACTAACACTCTCAAATCCATTTCCTCTTCGACTAAGAGAGCTGGTACTGAACTTCACTGGGATTTTGAACTTCCTGACAACTGCAGGTATGTGTGTTTATTAAAATAACTGCTGTAAAAGTAACCCTTTCATTTTCTTCCATACCCTTCTGTGTTTTTGCCCTCCACAATTCGATGCAACGCGTGGCTTTTATCGGCCTTTTTTTCCCTTCCAGCGACTCCTCCCCCCACCAGTCCCGCTGCCACGGGCAAAATGGCGGCGCCCAGGGGGGGAAACCCCCACTCGGAGGGTTTCTCTGACGTCACAGCCGGTGGCGAGCTGGTAGGGCGGGGCACACTCTGATGTCATCGGCGTCCCCGCGCGCGAGGCCGCACGGCGCCGCTGGGTGTCGCTGTTGGCGGGCGGCGACAAGACAAAGGGCGAGGCGTTGCAGTGGGCGCTCGCCGCCATCTTGTCTCGGCCCCGATTCTCTCCCTCCGAAGGGCGGGACCTCGCTGGTTCCGTGACCGGGAAACGCTGCCTTACGAGCTCCCTCACGGAGCCGGTCTTTCCCGTCGCCGAGGGGCTGTAAAGGCTTGAGGAGCGGCACAAAGGAGGGCAGCCTGCTGCCTGCGTTCTCGAGGATAGGGCGCTGGGGGGAGGGGTGCAGCTGCGATATTTTGACAGAAAATTGAATATGGGGGCAGAGAGAAAAACCAAATCGAGGAGAGAAAAGTGCTAAGAAGGGCTGGCGAGGGCTTGTCCTACAAATCACAGATGAAGACAAATTTCAGTGGTGTGGGAATTGGGAGAGCGGGACCACAAGGGCATCACAGGCAGAGAGGCAGGAGGGCACGAAGAGGTGGTGCAAGGTGTAAATGTACAGAAAGTGCTTTTGGTTTTTATCTCTAAAACCTGGAGTTGAATGTGGAAAAGAGTCAAATCTATGGGAATTTACACCCTTTTCTGGTCCCACTGTGGGAAGGTCCCACTGAGCCATTCTTCAGCGTGCAACTTATCACGGAATCATAGAATGGTTTGGGTTGGAAGGGACCTCAAAGATCATCTAGTTACAACCCCCTTCCATGGGCAGGGACACTTCCCACTGTCCAACCTGTTCCAGTGTCTCACCACCCTCACAGTACACAACTTCCTTCTTAGATCCAGCCTAAATCTCCCCTCTTCCAGTTTGCATCCATTACTCCTAGTCCTGCCATCCTGGACCCTATTAAAAAGTCCTACCCCAGCCTTTCTGAAGGCCTTGTTCAGGTATTGAGAAGTTACTATGAGGTCCCTCCTGAGCCTTCTTTTCTCCAGGCTGACCAATTCCAACTCCTTCAGCCTATCTTCACAAGGGAGTTGCTTCATGGCCCTCCTATGGACCCGCTCTAACAGCTCAATGCAATTTTTATGTTGAGGGCGCCAGAACTGGACACAATGCTCCAGTTGGGGTCTCTGAGTATAGCCCCTGGAGTTGTGTTTATGCCATACACATTAAATGGCATTGCTTTCTCCTCGGTGGAAGATGGTTTCCCATCCTTTCTATCAGTGACCCACTGGGAGACAAGGACAGTCCCTGCAGCAATACATGGCAGGTTCATTACAGGAGTATGTGCCGCACTTGGAATTCATTTTTTGGGGATATTTCAGAATTATAGAGAAAGCCTTTCTGGCTGGGGCAGCTGTTTTGCAGTGGGCCATGTTCAGGTGGATGCCTGTGGCACTGACGCTTGCAGTCAGTCAGGGTTTGTTCAGGGGTATGCTAAGTACTTCATAAAAAAAGGTGAAGAAAAATGGAAATTAGGAGATGGGAAGCCTGTGGTAGAAGTGTTTTGTCATGACAACCATCTGCAGAGGTGAAAGATTCTAAATGCCTTAGGCAAACTGAGGGTTAGATTTTACTCTACAGACGTAAGCTGTTACTTCAAAAAGCTAGATTCATTGCAAACCAGTACAGAATCAAATTTTTGACTGTTACAGGAAAATTACTCAACCGGGATGAGGCCTTGTCAAAGAACTAGATGATGCCTTTTTCTGAATTGTTCAAAATGACCATGAACAGCTGCAGCAAATCCATATAGTTCAGCTCAGGAAGCATTTTTGAGGCAGGCTCATCTTTTCTGTGTGAGATTTTCTCTCTGGGGACACTGCCACTGCTAGAAAATAGGAATGTAGAGGTGTTTACACTCTCATTCTTAAACTGAGGTGGAGGGGAGCAGAATGTAACTCCTCACTTCATGCCCTAAGAGGTATCTGTCACCAGCCAGACACAGGACTTTTGGTCTATGATGCCGTGTAGAAGGAACTAGTGATGTTTTGTTACAGTATAAACAAGAACACACTCTTCTGTGTCTCTCCTTACTTTCTTATTCCGTGAATTTTCCAAAACATCTGACTGTGGCCCTTCACCTGAGTTTACAGGGAGAGACTTTGCTCTAATAAGATATTTGAAGAACACTGCTAATCTTTGAACCAAGGAGACCTCTGTTTCTCTTCTCATCACAGCAAAATGCTGTGTAAATTCAGCTTTAAAATTTTGCAGTTCAAATGACAAATCTACATTCATCAGTACCAGCAGCACCAATGTGAGAAGCATTGGCAGTCTCTGAGAAGACATCTTGCGGGGACAGATTGGGAGCCAGTTGTGGTTTGTTTGTTTTTTCCTCCTCGTACACACATGGAGACACACACTCAGCAGTGAGTTACTCTGGCAGAAAATCACAAGTGTGTAGTGAGAGGCCTTTCTAAACAGACCTAAACCATCCCTCGTGGGTTTTACCCATGCACTTAAAATCATGAACTTTGCCAGCTGCAGCTAGAATTTAGCTGGAATATCCGCAAGCTGAAAATGTCTTTGGAAAACAAACAAACCAACTCTTTAAGATGGATTTAGTGGCCACCAGCCTGCCAGCCTTCGGGTAAAGCTGTTGGCAGACAGACTGAATGTCTCTGCTGCTTAATGCAAACCAGAAAGTGCAGAGAGCTCTAAAAGATCCTTGGGAAAACATGAGTAGCAGGAGGAATCCACGAATGCAAAGTTTTTCTTTCGTTTTTATGTTTTGCAAATCCACCACATTTAACAGCTTTACTGATTTCCTTGGTTTTAGGAGTGAGCAATCACGAGTTTTATGGACGTTCTAAACCTCACTATAGGAAAGGTGTAAGGGTCCCAAAACCTGCTGTGTGCAGTTTATGTCAAGGCCTGACATCAATGAAGGCATAAAAACAAAAGAGCATCTTGCAAGTACTGCTAAGTTGGGCATGTTGAAGCCAGTCCCTACCCCCAGGGGTATGTGACTGTTTCTCTACCAGATTGGACTTCATCAGGGGGACATTCTCTTGCTTACAAGTGTTAATTTGGGAATTTATCCATAGAATAAAATGGGACCAGCAGCAAAATGAAAATTCACCAAAGGTTTGCCCATCCATAACACAAAATCCAAACCAGGTGTTGAAGAGATGTATCTTCTGCTTACCCAGGTATGAGGGTGTACTGATGATTGCAGTCTTTATATTAAGAAAATCTGTTAAAGCTGCATTAAAATGAAGTTGCACACTCTGTGTGTACCCCTCAGATTGCTGAACTGGGTTTGAGCAGGCAAGGGAGATCTCTTTGCCTATCAACTAGCAGCTGTAGCAATTGTCCTGGGCACAGCAGTTCTAAATAAAATCACAGATGTTGAACTCTTCCTCTGTTTTGCTGCTGGTGGAACAGAGCTTGCTGCAGCTGACACTTCTTGTGCTTTCAAGCTGGCTTTGAGGGCCATATAAAAATAAGTTGTTTACTTAACCCCAAGTAAGCACAGAAGAAGGAAGGCTTTTGCACAAATGGTGGAGATCCTTAGTCCAGTCCCTTTAATGTAGCAAAAAGGAGTCATAAAAGTCCCACTTCTGCAGCAGGAGAATTCCTTTGTTGTAGAGAATGTGGAATCAGCTTTGTAGAGATCTTCCAAACTCCAATTTGAAGTGTGTGTGCTGAGGACCAGGGGTTCTAGATGGAGGTGCTGTTGGGTCCAAGAAGCTTCTTGGCTCTTAGAATGAATGAATTGTGTGATTTAGACAGTTCTCTGCGTGACTACATAACTTAGTAAAGAATAGTTCTGTACCAAAGAATAACTCAGGCTCTGGACACCAGAAAAAAAAATTTAAGTCACTTCACACCTAACTTTCCAAACCTTTTCCAATAATCTTCTGTGTATTATTTAAGGATGATAAAGATCTTTGCCTTCCCCATACTCCTGAACCAACTGCATTTCATTAATACAAAAACACTTTCAGTATCAAGTAGAATTCAACCCAGCCTTATTCTTTGCTTATTTTTCCACATTATTCAGTTTATGTTCTGTGCAGCTCTTATGGGCTATTTATAATTATTTTCATTCCTGGTTGTCACCTACAAGCTCTATGTTTCAAGTGAGTAGGAATGCACTCTGTGTATTGTTTTGAAGAAAAGATTATTTCCAAAATCTAGTGGGACACATCCTTTTTAAGTCCCATAGGTAAAATCCAGGCTATGGGAATGCAGCTGCCCAGCCTCCCTTAACCTCAGAGTCACCTACCCAAAACTTTATTGAACCAAAACCTCATGGGAAAAGGGAGATGCTGAACTCATTGACAAGAAGTCACCCACCATTTAATGCTCTAGAGAATGCTATGAGAAAATCCATTTAGCTTTCAACTGCACAGTAATGGCCTTATTTCCTGTATGTGTAAGACAGTAGAATCATAGAATGCATTGAGTTGGCATGGACCTTCAGAGGCCATCTATTCCAACTCCCTGCAGTGAACAGGGACATCCTGCACTAGATGCTCAGAGCCTCAGCAACCCTGGCCTTGAATGTCTCCAGGATTGGGGCCTCCACCACCTCTCTGCGCAACCTGTTCCAATGTCTCACCACCCTCGTGGTGTAGAACTTATTCCTAATGTCTCATCTAACCTGGGCCTGCTCTAGTTTCAAATAGTTGCCCCTTGTCCTGTGTCTCCATGCCCTGGCAAACAGCCCCTCCCCAGCTTTCCTGGAGTCCCTTCAGGCACTGGGAGGCCACCTTCTCCAGGCTGAACAGCCCCAGCTCACTCAGCCTGTCCTTGCAGGAGAGGCACTCCAGCCCCCAAATCATCCTCGTAGCCTACTCTGGACCCTCTCCAATAGATCCAGGTTCTTCTTAAAGGAGGACAAGTTCAACAAAATGTAAAAGCCATTTATATAATTTTACAAAATGTGCTTGTTAGTGCCAGTGATAGAAAGGCCAAGAGGAAAACATGTTTCCATCAAGCTGTGCTTCCTGGTGTGTTCAGAACCAAGTAAATGGCAGAAAAACATAGTTTATAGTTAAGGCCCCTTATTAACACTTAGCCTGAGTGCAGAATAAGGAAACATGCAAGATTCTGTAATGAATAAATGAATATTTAACAAATCTGAATGAATATAAATAGGGGAAGTCCTGTGATAAAGATAAACAAATAAATCTTTATTCTTCCTACCATAAACAATAGCTCCACATGACATATGACAGGGTGTGCTTCATGTAACAAGGCAAATATGTATTTCTAAATAGATGGAATACAGCTGAATTGAGAAAATATCTTTTTAAATTTTCATAATGGGGGAAGGCAGCATGTCTGAGGTTATTCACATTTTAGATTATTATTGCTGAAGACATTTTTTACATCATTAGTTTTTAATATAGATGCTGTTCACTTCCACTTTACAATTCACATTCATTGTGGAGACTGAAAATGCAACATGGTTGCATGGGATGCCAGTTCTGGTAGAACTAAGCAGGTATTACCAAATTTTAAACATATATCTAGTAGAAAAACAGATTTCTAAATTTTTTTATTAAACAGCCTATCTGATCCAGTCTTTTTCCTTGTAAAAAAAATCAACAGAACAAATTAAAAAAAAAAATAGGTCTATTTCCTTTCTACACTGACATTTAACAAGATAAAAGAAATACTGTTGAAAGTTCTCAACAAAGCTGTGATTGACTGCATTTCTTCCCCTCTCCATCTCTCTATAGAGTCATACTTTTGTCTTTCCAGAAGAGAACATTGTGTAATGCTGCAGAGATAGTTTTACATAAAACTGCTGTATAAATTGTGTCCACTAGGTGGTCCTTAAAGACATATCTAAGAAGATTGGTTCAGGTTTTAGGTCTACACATTTAAGTACATACAGATGAATGCAAATATGTCTTTTAAAATCATAACGAGCAGCTAAGGTTAAAGTGATTGTGAACGTTTTGCTCCCTCATGCCTTCAATGTGCTTTCATCAAAGATAAAGAATCAGAAGTGTATTTCATATAAGATTCTACTAGCATGGAAGCCCCCAAACTTCTCAAAAAAGCGAGTCATCCAAGGGGTTTCAGCAAAATAACTCACAGAAGCCAGTGCTTTGTGTGTGAAGAAAACTTCATTTGCAGTTCACATGCTATATTTATTCTCCAGCAACTCTGAACACTTGGAAGTAGTCATTGGCATTGCAGTGCTATTTCCAAAAGTTAAAAAAAAAAAATAACAAACTGAAAATAACTTTGCTATAGCCATCAGTAACAAAACTTCGCACTGACTGAAAAATGTGAATTCCAAGCATAAGGCTCATTTAACTTTGAGATTAAATATGGGAATCTACCAGGTGCCTGCATCCTCCTGTTGAAGGTGGAACACCATCAAAACCCAGCTGGTGTGGAGCCACTGAGAAGTGTTTGAAGAAATTGACTTCTCTAAACAACTCAATCACACAGAACCACTCACTCTTCTGCTTGATCTGAAGGAAGGATGGTTGTTACAGGTGGCACATGCAACTGAAGAGTGAATGTCAGGCAACAGAAGATAATCCAAAAACATCCATTATCAGGAAAACCTCAGGTTTATCAACAGCAATAGAAATTTTTCTCACACTTTTGAGTTTTAAACACATCACCCACTGAAAAGGAAATTATTATGAGAACCAGGTGAAAACACTGGTGTCTGTCTTTCTCTTATGCCAAATGATCTTGGCATTAAAACTTTCCTATTATGCAGTTAGACACATTTTGCAAGAGTTTAGGAACTAAACATAAGAAACACAAAATTTCAAACCTTTTTAAAAGCGATCGTCTATGATAAAAAGGGAAACTATGAGTCCGTGAAATAGACCTGCGTCCGTTATGGGCCTTTTTAACTACATTGCTGTAGTCTTTTAGTGTGATAATGGTAAATTTCTAAATACTTTGTACTTATTTCCATCTTCATTTTCAACTTAGTTCTCATTTCAAGTGTGTAAAGTGGGATTCTGTTAGTCTTCATTGGTTCATAGAAAATGTAGCATGGACTGTGTCTTTTTATTAATGAGAGGAAGAATAAGAATGAGGTTACAGAATGTAATGAGGTTTGAAAATTAGTTTGCTTCATCATATAGCACTTCTGCTGCAATTTGTGCCAAGATTGGCAGTTCTAAGATGTGTATTGCTTGTAATTCCAACCATGCTGAATGAAAAAATTATGTAATAGAAAACAGTAGAAAGACAAGTGACTCAGTTTTCCTGTTTCCTCATGAGCAGGGCTTCTTGCTGTAAAGTAGTGAATTTACAAAGAAGTTGCCATGTAACAGAGAAATCTATACATTATTCATAGAGTAAGAGCAAGGAGAGAACAGGTATTTCCTCCTTGTTGCTCTTTTTTGTTATTAACAGAGCTGAAATTTCAGTCTAGTTACAATATTTTCCCAAAATTATTCACAAACCGGAAGAGGGAAACCACTGCTTGCTCCAATGACTTTCTGATAGCCCAAACCAGCTGTTTGACAGCTTGTAGAAATTTAATACAAGTATTTCGGAAACCAAGCCTGCTATGTGATCCTGTGGATAAAGCTTAGATTGGAAAGATTATTTAAATTGGCATGGGGTCTAATCTGAAACCTTCATAGGAATTACAGAAGCTACTAATTTTTTAATTTGTAGTTCATGACAAACTGGTCTTTGAAGGAAATCACAAAAAATTGGAAAGGTGAATTCTGGCTGTTCTGGTAAAACGTGTTCAAAGTAGAAGTGCCATCATAAAGAGATTCCCCAGACATAGGAAAAATAATTACAAATACTTCCCCTTCTTTTCCCTGCAGCAGTACCTCCTATTTGTTCAAATTTTTGTACAGTACAAACAAATATGGCCTTTAATACAAGTCTTTTTACATTAGGCTTCTGAACAGGGAATTATCCTCCTTCTCTGGCTTCTAATTTCCTCTTCCTGCCCCATATATAAAACAGCTGGGTGCAGTTGTCTGAGGAGCCCAGCTGCCTTGGTCTCCCAGGCTATTTTACCCCTTCCTGCCTGGTATATGAGCTCTGCTCAATTTAGGGATGAAGGAGAGTAATTTTTGGTCTGTTTGTTTTTCTTTTCTCTCTTTTTTTTTTTTTTTCATAGCTGTTTTAATCTCATTGTTTCAAAGTTTCTCGGGAGTCTAATAGTCTCATGAAGACTGTATTTGGTCCATCAGAAAAAGTGAAAAGAAAATGTAGTAAGAGGGAGCAGCAACTCAGGAGATGCTTAGAGGGAAGACCTAGAGATGAAGCTAGAAAAGGGATCTGTGTGACTCTCTTTGGTTTAGAGTGAGGCAAAGCTATTTCAGTTAGATGAAGAAAAAAGGATTAGAACTGTGGGGTGTTTCAGCTGTGAAAATAAAGAATTGGTCTGAGTGTGAAGACTAGAGAGGTCAAGTGAAAGAGATTCTTCTCAAGCTCTTCTCAAGCTATCAGAGAGACTGATAACCATGTGTGTTAGTTCACTGTGGTTGAAAACGAGGTAGTAAGAAGTCCTTAAAATACAGGAAGAAGGAAAAGCAAAAATCATAACTAAAATGATGCTGGGCTTCAGCTGGTGGCCTTGTATCCATTAGGTTTCAGTAATGCCAGCTGAGATCCATGCTATGAACACGGGGAGTCAACAGGAAGCTCTTTAGTCTCAAGAAGAGTCTGAGATATATTCAAGGATAATAGAACTTAAATGTGAGCAGAAGTCCCTCAGAAAACTGGAGGAAAGAGTGGGAGAGTCCTTCTAAAAGATTTGTTGAAGAACTAAGGCATTTGAGATATAATGATTCCAAAGAAATTGAGGATGTGAGGAGGTAAATATTTCTTCCAGCATTTAAACTGGAGAGACCTGAAACAATGAGACATAGAGGGAATGAAAACTGAATAAATTACTGTAAGATCAGTCTAGGAAACAATCACTGGACTGTTACAACATTATCAAAATGTGAGGAGGAATGTCAAAAACCACATCTTTGTGTAATGGTGCTGATGACACAGAATGAGCATAGAGGTGAAAGAACTCAATTGTTGTGTTTCTGTATGGTTGGAGGTTTGCTCCTATGTTGTAGGAGAAAAATTGTTAGTGTTTCCATTTTTACGTTAAAAAAAGAGTGCAGAAGGGTCCCATGGGGAAGTTCAGGGAGTGGTTGTGGCCTGGCTGGAGGAAAACAGATGAGAATCTTGGGGATATGCAGCAGAGATGGCATGGGAGAGATGTGGAGGTAATCATTGAGGACAAGGGTGAGCTAATGAAGAGAAGACCAAGTTATTCCTTGTCAGGGTCCTCTGTAGTGTAAAGGGAAGCAGAGAAGGGCAAAAAAGATTTTAATTGAGGTCACCAGGGATTGCAGTCCAAAGACTGACTTGTACTGGGTGAGGTGTTCTGCTAGAGTGAGACCAGAAGAGGGAAGAACAGGTTTGTGATGGGGGGAAGTCATTATGGTCATACATTTTTGCCAGAGACATTCTTGAGCACGAGAGCAAGGGTGGAGGAAGCAGATGTTCGAGGGGCTTGGCAAAGCTGGCAAGAAATGCTGAGGCCCAGAAGAGTTGGGATGGGGGGGAAGAAGGGAGTGGCTCCCAGTGAGAATCAGCAGCAATGGAGGGGGGATACTTGAGATCATATGCAGAGCTGTTGAGCCTTTGCTGATGCTAGGCAGGCCCTGTACTTGAGAAATGAGAATTGGTGAGTAATAAGAAGAATGCATCCAAATATAACAAAGCAAGCAAGCAAGCTGCATTTTTCTGGAAATAGAATCAGAAGGATGATTTTACTGCTGTCAATGCAACCTATTATGTCAGCAGCAAAGGACCATGTTGAGGGGTGTGAGGAGAAAAGGCATCCTTCCCAGCAGATTCCCACAGTACAGGATTGCAAATGGGACAGAGAGGAGAGAAGGCAGTACAGAAGGTAGAACAGAATGTTCGCTTTAAGATATGATTTTTAAAAGAAAGACCATACAAGAGCATCCAGTTTTCCTTGGGAAAGCGGTTTGTTACTCTTGCACCTAGTGAACCATGCAACTGGGACAGAGTGCCCTAGATGTAGGGTAACCTAAATAATATGAGATTGCAGCTGATTTGTTTCCCCACTTAGAGAATCATGTTCTCTAATGACATTGTACAAATGTTCTTCGCTTTTTTACCCCCTATGTTCCACAAAACTATGTTATTTCTTATCAGCATGTTTCCCATCAAACATGGATTCCCATTTTATGAACTCTCCCTCATTTCAGTAAGGGAAACACGATTTGGAACAAGTTTGTAGGAGGAAAAAAAAAGCTAGCTCTGTGAAACACATCTGTAAATATTCAGCTCTGCTTCACACAAGGGGGTGAATCTGTGGATGCTTCATTGAGGAGTCAGATGCAGAGATAGGGCAGGATGTTCTCAGCACCTATTTATAGAAGAATGTAGAAAATGCTGTGAACTCTACCACATGTGACCAAAGCCACATGACCCAAATACTCAGCTGTTTCCATGAGCTTGAGCAAACAGCAGAATTAAAACAAACGGATTAAAAAAGAACTAGAATCGCACATAAAAGCACTGTCAGGAAGCATGACAGTGAGTCCTGTGTCATTTCATGCAACACACACCTGACACTGTCCCTTAGGATGAATCAAACGTCCCATCACTCGAAAGGATAATGCTGTTGAAGGAGAAAAGCCTTTTGTATATTCACTTTGTATCCTTTATGAACTGCAGGACAAAGTAATGAATGGCATCTTAGACCATTTTTCACATGGGGAGCTAGCATGTCATCTAAGATTTTTTGTTCCATACCACACTGTCCTTCCATCTTACACTGTTTGTTTTTCAGTTCTAGGATATCCTTTATTACATCTCTTATAAAAAATACATACTTTTGGGCAAAAGAATGGCTTTGCTTAGCTGCACTGCTGTTATTTCTTGTTACAGAAGCGGCTCTAACAACTGTGTAAGCATTGTAAATCCCTTTCTGGCTTTGCCTTCTGCTTTCCCTAGAAGTGTGGCAGTTATTGACAGCTGGGGAAAAGTTCTAGTTCTGCAGCCTGTGAACACTTCCAAGGGTCAAAGTCAGATTGTACAGGAAATGGTGTGTTCTATTGACCTGTTCTAATGTCTGTGATTTGTGAAGAGCAGAGACAGGGCAAATGTAAAATAATTTAATTATTATTCCAGTTATCAAATGCTTAAGCAGTGATCAAGTATGTCTTTGCTAATTCCTAAGACAACCAGTTTTATGTCTGGAAACTTTGTATAGAATGGTTTGGGTTGGAAGGGACCTTGAAGATCATCTAGTTCCAACTCCCCCTGCCATGGGCAGGGAAACCTCTCACTAGATCAGGTTGATCAATGGCTCATCCAGCCTGGCCTTAAACACCTCCAGGGAGGGGGCATCCACAGCCTCTCTTCTGGGAGACCTACCAATCTCTCTGAGCAACTTAAATATTGCCAACGTGATGGCATCTCTGCTATCAGATTTTTGGCTATAGCACAATGGTCCATGATCTGTGTTTCATGTGTCTATTCTGAGATCACTCATACACTGCCACTGCAGAGCATTATAGAATTGCTGCTGGAGGATTTAGGCTGTAGCTTTGCTTGATCTTGGGACTGAGAGCATGGAGAAGAAATGCTGAAATCTGTCTCTTGCTTTAGCCTGGCAAACTTAAGCACGGGCATGTTCGATCAGTTTGTCTGCTGGGCCGTTTGGAGTGACAGCACAGGTTCAGACTTTAAATACAGCAGAGACTGAGGTGCCTCTGGGTTCTCCCTACTTACATGTCTTTCACATGGTATGACTTCTGTGTGGAACTCCCCTAAAAAGAGATCTACGGCCTGACACTTAACAGAGTGGCAGTCAAGCCTGCAGAGTCTGCTAAAACATTTGTGGGAATCTGGAAGCACTTTAGGGGCTGATAGATAAGAAGTTAGAAACATCTGAATTTTTGAGGAGGAAAACAAGATTTATGGTGAATATGAAGAGCAGGAAATCGAAACTGTTAAGAAATCAGCTTCAGGTCATCATAAAGTTCTGAATCCCTAGTTTCACATTAAGGAACAGAATGCTACTAGAAAATCCTGCCTGCGGTAATAAATAAAATTAATAATTAGCTACTCTATGCTGGTTTTCATCTATAGATTGCTGTGATAAGAAGAACACAGTGAAAGTGTAATTTATTGCAGCTAAATAGTTGACTGTTAAACATTTCTTTTTGTGGGACTGTAAATTCTACCTGTTGACATAAGCTCAATCTTAGCTGTTCTCTGGGCTTAGCTGCTTTCTCATTTAGAATTAACTCCTTGCAGACATTTTCAAGAGTTACTGTTTCTTGCAAGCATATTATGAAAAGGAGAAACCCCAAAGGAGAGAAATAAGCTGGCAAAAGGCTTTGGCACTAATTGTAGCCATGGCCACATTTATTGCTATACAAATCAATTAGAGGCCTATTTTGTGAGTCTTAATTGAGGAAAACTGCTGTATTTTCTTCCTTTACTGCAAAACTTGGTCCTAGAATATGTAATCTTTTAATCACATCGTTAGTCTCCCACTATAGGAAACCCTTTCTTCAGTGCACTTTAAAAGTGTGAGATCATGTTGCAAAGTGTACCTACTGTACATCTTTTTAATGTAGGTAATAAAATTCTGAAGTGCTTGTTGAAACACATTCTACTGAGAACTTTCATAGTACTTAAAGGTTTTGGAACTTGCCCTATATTTTACCACTGATTTTTGCCTTCACTCTGAAGAATTTCTAGTAATTTGGTGATTCTTTGTTTTTGTTGTCCTAACTGGAGATCTTTTGACTGAGCTTGTGGATTGGGCAGTGAAGAGCAAATTTGAGAATTAAGTTCTTTGCAGTTGTCCCGAATTTATTGCCCAAATTATTGGTCATTGTTGAGTAACATAAAATTATGAATGCACATTAAATAGCCAACACATGTCCAAGTTACTACAAAGAATTACTGCAAGAGTAAATAAGGTGTTGGAAGGGACCTTAAAGATCGAGAGGATGTCCTTTGGAGCAGGTTGCTGAGTTTGAACAATTGGTAGGGATGCGTGTCCCTCAATGTGGTGGGAAGCTATGCTTGGAGCAGCCCAGAACCCACATGTTTAGACAGATTGTTGCCCAGGGAGGTTGTGGATGCTCCCTCTCTGGAGGTGTTTAAGGCCAGGCTGATGAGGCATTGAGCAACCTGGTCTAGTGGGAGGTGTCCCTGCCCATGGCAGAGGGCCTGGAACTAGAAGATCTTGAAGGCCCCTTCCAACCCAAGCCATTCTATGATATCTGATGGCTCAGTGTGATCACAGAATACAGGCTGGTGACCCTTAGCACCCTTAGCTGTTGGAATCTTCACTTCAGAGAATTGTGGGGAAAATAAAAAGGAGTCAGCTGAAAGTATGGGTTCCAACATTTGATTTATCTCAGTTGTTGGCCTCAAGTCTGATGAGAGACATCTGAAGAAGTGTGTGTCCTTTTTAATTTACATATGACATGGATTCTGTCTGGTGACAATGCTTATGTTTATTGTGGCCTTGAGGTTAAGCCCGCCAGATGGCTTTGGAAATTCTGGATGCAAGTGTGAACTTTGAAGCCCTGAGTCATTCTTAGTGACTAGGTGTATCAATCCACCTAGTGCAGGAGAGGACTTCAAGGAATTCCCTCTGCCTGTCATTCATGCTGGCAGACAAAATGATGGGGCTAATAAGGATGGCAACAACCATGTGCTTTCCTTTTTAAGAAAGAATAAGCTGGAAGGGGTGAGGGTGGCAGGGGTCTCACAGGGAAGCAGGAGGTTTATTCAGAAGGAGATGCTGCTCTGGTGATTTTTTTTTTTTTACGAGGGGTGAAGGGGAACTTCTAAAAATAGTAAAATATGATCGTCCTGTGCTGGCTTTTGTTACCGTCACCACTTGAGATTTGCTTTCAAGATTTATTATATCACTCTTAAATCTCTTGGAGTCATTAACAATCTTGCCTTTCATCTAGTCTGTGTATAAATAATTGATCATCATAAGGATTGAAAACTGTGGAAATGAAGACAGCTTAACACAGATACTCTTTATGACATCAATTACATGGGGAATCATTTGATGAGGAACGGAGAACATTTCAAATTGTAGGATAATACTAGCTCCTCAGATGACTTTGTGTTTGAAATGTGTGCACTGATTGGTTCTGTTGCCAGTTTATGGGGAGAATATATTAGAGTTCAATGAAAAAGATGGTTAATTATCTATTTGCAGGACTTGCTTTACCCCTCCCCTTCTCTTCTACACTAGTATGGCTCTGCAGAAGTCAGCTGTGTACAAGTGGTGTCATGCTGTGGTGAATCAGGCCTGTGTTTTGCAAGTAATTTATTGCAAGCATTTGTGACACGGAGAGAGGAAACATTCAGGCGTGTTTGCTGCTGCTGAGATTTAAACTCCCTGAGTGTGTGTTCTGTTGGCAGCAGTCACATGTGCTGGGCCAGGGGTGTCCTAGGGTTCAACACTGATCACTGCAGCAATAGCTCAGCACATCTATTGTGTTAAAACCTGGTAACACGCTAAAATACTTCCAAAAAGCACCATCAACTGTGTTGAAAGGAAGGCAAAGTTCAAGCCATTTGATTTCTTTTTTTTTTAATACTTAGTGTAGTGTTGACTGGTGAATTTATAGGTTTGGCTTGACTGGAGAGGACACTTCGTTTTGTTAGCTGTTGTGTTGATCATTTGAGTCATTCCACTGTTCATCCGTGTCCAGGCAATAGGCAGTTTGGACCAATGTTCCTGCTGAAGGGAAATACAGCAGTATTCATGCCATACTAGAAAGTAGTCAGTGGTGTCTGGAGGGCTTGTCTTCTGTGCTTCTAGCTGCTAGGAGCTCATCAAACACATGCAGAGCAGTGATACCATCTAATGTGATCTATCCATGGGCAAATGTCATGCCAGAAAACCCCACTGTAATTTAATTAAGACACGTATCTATTCCGCTGCTATCTACTGTCAACTCTTCTGGTGCAGAGTTGGTATGGTTGTATGTTTGTAGCTGTGAAGTTGAGGAGCCAGAATGAGAGAGATTCTGTAGTTTCTCTATGGAACAGTATTTATTGTGGATTTTTTCTTTTAAGAGTTCTTCTCAGCCTAATTCCTTCTTTCATATCTTAATGGTGATCACATCTAGCAACAGCTGGAAGAACATCTGCATTGCATATTGACCCGTCAGTTATGCTTATGTGAAACTTTATATCCTAAGGAACATCACTGGACTGTTCATGAAGTTTTTGTGGCCCTGTTAGAGCATATTACCATAGGTGAAAAGAAATAAAGTCATAACAGTGAAGCCTTCATGCAGCCAGCATGTAGGGTGATATATTTTAAATATATTAAGTTAGAAGGAGGGATGGACATCCAGACATTGAGACAGAAAACAAGGGAACTTTGTACGACCCAGAAAAGTTCTGAGGGAGACCGTGCAGCAGAATCACAGAATCTCAGGGATTAGAAGGGACCTCAAGAGATCTAGTCCAGTCCCCCCCTGCCAGAGCAGGAACACCCAGACCAGGTCACGCAAGAAAGCGTGCAGGTGGATTTTGAATGTCTATAGAGGAGGAGACTCCACATCCTCTCTGGGCAGCCTGTGCCAATGTTCTGTCACCCTCCCTGTCAAAAAGTGTTTTTCTTATATTTATGTGAAACCTTCTGTGTTCCAGCTTGCACCCATTGCCCCTTATCTTACCATTGGTTGAACTGACTGTTAAGGAAGCTGCTACTGTCACAAAATAGCAGTCGTTTTTAATATAACTCACTTGCACATTTTCCCAGCCAGTCTTGTACAAATCATAAACTGAACAAATTTCCAGATTTTGGTACCAATGAATCATGTACAGGATCTTAATTATAATTTTATGTGAAGTTAAATGTATATGATTAATGATAGTGTTTCATTTCCAAGAGTTTCTGATTGCTTTAAGGTAATGGGAACCATGATGTGTAATACAATATCTTGTTGATTTAGACAGTAGTTTATTTTCTGTATCTCTCCATTTGAGAGACACTCAGGTATGAAGAACAGATGTGCAGATGTTAGCCTGGTGTGTACTGTGCCCAGAGGGAGAGGTGTAGGTCAGGGATGATTTTTAAAACAGATTTCTTTTTAAGGTGTGGGATGTAGTACCTTTAGGGGTGTGGGATGTAGTACCTTTAGGGGTTATCTTTCTGAAACTTCTAGATGATGTTTCTAAATTGCTGCTGAGAAAACGAGGCCTTCCATCTCCATAATATCAAAAGGAAGCTGTGCCTAAGGAGTAAATGTTGAGATCTGTTCCCTCTGATGACAGATGTCATTTTTATTTGCTGTTTTGGAAACTGTTCAAAGTAGATTTTTTCCATTGCAAATTGTAGCAGTGTCCTCTGGGAAAATTTAAGTCTAACACTTTTGAAGTTACGTCATCACAGTGGCTGGTTTCTACAACTAAAGGTGTAAAGTTCAAGGTGAGAAAGCTGTAGGATGCTCAGTTGATTATGAATAGTGGTGGACACTCATAGAATGTTTTGGTTTGGATTGGAAGGGACCTTAAAGATCATCTAGTTCCAACCCCCCATATGCAAGGAGAAATTTGAGGAGAGGAAGCAGTTTCTGTTTGTACAAATTCAAGGACAGGTTACATCTGGCAACACTAAGTACTGAAGTTTCTCAGCTGTTCACTTAGTTCAGCCTTTTAATGTCCCCTAGTAACTTCTAACCCTCGCTTCTGCCGCCCAGGTTGCCTTGATAGCCACGTAAAAATGTGTCTGATTATCCTGTGAAGGAGGAAGCTCAGGTACTTCCATGGAGAACTCTTGGAATTGCTCTGCCTGCTTTGGTCCCTTTCCCATTAAAATCATTGGAAAAACCTGTTCTTGACTTTAAGGGGAGTGAGGTTAAACTAGCACCAAGTGTTTTGAAAATTCCAAGCTAGTAATATAATCCTGGAGTTTAACCATAATGGCCTTTGCATTTTTTTTTTTTTTTCCCAAAAAAGCAGCAGTGAAAATAAATGATGTGTTAGTCCCTAACAAATGGTCCTTAGTAAAAGCATGTATTATGCTTCCTTTGAAAAGCCATTTATTTCTTAGGGTGGCTTTCTGATTCAGCTGTCTCCCCAGGCTGCTGCTTTAGGGTTTTTCTCCCTCCTAGGAGTTTGTATAAACCCTTCAGCTCACTGTGTTTCCTTACAGCAACACATGTGCATCTGTGCGTAGCAACATGAAGAGGATAAACCTCAGACTTATTAGCAGGGTTGTCTTCAGATGGAGAAATACTTTCTGTAGGTTCATTTCTTCGAGTCAGCTTCCTGATTTCTTTGCTTATTAAATCATGAAGTGTTTATGAAACGAAGGACACCCTGGGCTGTCAGTCAGAACCCTAAAAGCCTTTCGCAGCCCGTAAATTCACATTCCAGTCATTTATAAAATAGAAGACACTGTTGCAGTGGTTGTAAAAACTCTCTCTCTGATGACTCTTATGTTGTACCGCACTAACAAATCAGAAGAGGAGATGGTTGGGATGCTGTTGTCAACATCTCTTTGCTCAGAATGTCTGTGGAGCCAATGGCTGAGCTGGTGCTGATTATTTGTAGTGTCTGTTAGCACCTTTCATCAAACTCTGAGGAGAAAGGAAATAGGGGATATTCCAGATGGGAGCCGGGTACATGCGTGCCGAGGAATCTGTGTTTCCTCTGATTGTTTATGAAGGACAGTGGGGGTGCTGCTGCTTATTGCAATATTTACAGTACTAATGACCATATTCAAGTGACTTTTGCTAATGTGGTGTAATTTACAATTCTTTTGGGATTGGGTATTCATCTTTTTGGTAGTTCTTGCTGCTGTTGGAAGCTATGCAACACTGCAGATTTGAAGTTGCAGAAATTACTCTGCAGAAGAGTGAATTTCTTCATTTTTAACTACCATCTGATGTTCCTCAACTTTACTGCCCTTAGAAGAGATTGCTCTAGGATAATAACTTCTGCATTCTGAATGCATTTCACAACTAAGTTTTTGGACCTTTTATCAAAAACTGAACTATTTGATATTGAGTATTAAATCTGCAACATGCCAAGGTGTTTGTTCCTCTATATATAATTGCTGCTGTGCAGTAGATAATCACTGATGAATCATTGTGCTCCTCACTGAGAGGAGCAGGCAGTGCAATGCAAGCCACGGTCTACCCCTTTGCTCAGGTGGGATTCCACCTGGTATACTGCATCCAGCTCTGAAGCCCTCAGCACAAGGAGGATGTGGACCTGTTATAAAGGGTACAGAGGAGGCCACAAGGATGATATGAGAGCTAGAGCACCATCATATGGCAGACTGAGAGAGTTGGGGCTGTTCAGTCTGGAGAAGAGATGGTTCTGAGAGGACTTCATAGTGGCCTTCCACTATCTGAAGGGACCTACAGGAGAGCTGGGGAGGGGCTGTTTGCCAGGGCATGGAGCAATATGAGAAAGGCAGAATTAGATTGAACATTAGGAAGAAGATTTTCACCATGAGGGTGGTGAGACCAGCACAGGCTGTCCAGATGATGGTGGAGGCTCTGAGCAACCTGATCCAGTGCAGGATGTCCCTGCTCACTGCAGGGTGTTGGACTAGATGTCCTTAAAGGTCACTTCCAACTGAACACACTCTGCAATTCTGTGACTCTAAGACAGATGAAAAAGACTAAAGTTGAGAGTTGAAGTTGGGTATTCTGTATCTTTCTTCCCTCAAAGCAAACTCATCTGGAATTAAAATCTATTTTCATAGCTAACACAGGAATTTTATTTTGTTTAGTTTGAAAATTTATTAGTCATAATGGAAGCAAAAAAACTTCTGAAGAGATCTGAAAGCAACCGAGATCTTTTCAGATTTTCATTAGAGTGGTGAGTCTCCACATACAAAAGGACTTTTAGAACCTAAACGCCTTTGGTGCTTCAGTAAACCAACCCAAGCTTTGCCTGACAGCTGAAAGATATTCCCTGTGGGTCCTTTTATGCTCCTGTCTGCAGTAATGATTGAGTAAATATGCAGCAGCAAGGAACGTTCTCATACCCTGTGTCTGGCATTTGCTGGCTGATATTTTTAGCTGAAGGCAGGTACATTCTGATAATGTTGCTTGTGCTGCATACAAGTATTCATCAAATACAGAAATTACTTTGATAAACACACCTTCACCTTGCTGCATCTTCAGTTTTTAGCTGAAGTCAGGGTTACATTTTAAGTTTGAGGAACTCAAGTGGTGCTTCTGGGAGGGTGTCAAATCACCACTGATCTCTGGATCCTGGAGATGGTGTTGAAACATTTTAAAGTCTGACTGAAAAGCCTGTGAGGTTCCTTTAGGTAAGGTGATGGGACATAAGAATCAGAAAATCATAGATTGGTTTGAGTTGGAAGGGACCTTAAAGATCATCAAGTTCCACCCCTCCCACTATAGGTAGGGACACCTCCCACTAGACCAGGTTGCTCAAAGGCTCATGCAGCCTGGCCTTAAACACCTCCAGGGAGGGGGCATCCACAATCTTTTTGGGCGAGCTGGTCCAGGGCGTCACCACCCTCACAGTAAAGAACTTCTTTCTTATCTCTAGCCTAAATCCACCCTCTTCCAATTTGCTTCCATTACTCTTAGTCCTTCCATCACGTATCCTATTAAAAAGTCCTACTTCTGCCTTTTCCCCCTCCTATTTCAGAAACTTTTCTGCTTTGAAAAGGAAGGTGCTTTTTCAGACTGAAGTGCTACAGTTTTCATGTGTACTAGATCTCCAACGAGCAATGTGACAGGTTCTCCTGATAGGTCCAGGCTGATGGACATCTTGGTGGGTGGCAGGGGCAGAGAAACAATCTTCCAGCTCTAGGAACAGACCAAGAGGACTTTTCATTCCGCCCCCCTGCAGGCTGTCTGACCATATTTTGAGTGTGACATCATAGAGATTTCTCTCTGACAAAAGCAAGTCTCTTGAGCCATCTCTTTCTTTCTCAAATAAAACTCAGTGCAGATGTTTGTGTTGCTGTTCAAGCACAATCTGTCAGGATCTCCCTCTTGACATTTCCTTGTTTTGGCACCTGCTGTTTTTATCCAATTCATTAGTGATGTGATTGGATCCATGAACATAGTGATTACTTTTTTTTTCCAAGTAAAAATTCAAACTGGCCAACAATGCCTGCATGTTTTTTTAATAATGATTGTCACACAACTGAAGTTGCATTTGCCTGAGGGATGTTTTGTGATCATGTTTGAGTGAAGAAATGGACAGTGATGCAAGAAAGCAAAGGGAAAACCCACTGTAGTATCACAAGCTGTAAAGAATTTGGGTTTTGAGCAGCTCTGCAGTAACACATTACATACTTCCTCTGTGGGTTGGTGTTTGTGCTAAAACCTTTCACTTTGTGTGAATATTTTCAGAGATTTACAGCAATTACTCAACTATTTACAAGGAACAAAATGTGACCCATGTAAATCATAACTAATCAAATTCAGCATTTTCAGTCATAAAATTTTCAGTCTCTGTTTTCACTCCTTTCATCTTTATTCATATTTTCCAAGTTAGTCATGATTCATGAATTAGTATTTATGGCTACCACGTGCTGGTATCTGAGAGCTGTTTCTGTTTTTTTTTTTTTCAATAGACATTCAGTTTAACTGGTATGTAGGCTGGAGAGATGATCCACTCTGAGCTAGAATTGCTGTCTTTTTGGGAAATTAATGTTTGTGTGAATTGCAGGACCAACAGCTCCTGGAGGTGCCAATTCTTTATAGGAGAGGGAAGGAAAGCAGGGCAGGGGGAGCCTCTGCTGTGTCTTCTCATTGAACGTCAAGGATGAGGGAAACCCACAGCCTTCAGGTTCCTCAACCTCAGTCAACTCAGACCACTAGCATATGGCAAGTTTAACTTCCTGAAGTCATTTGGTAGAGGGTAACAAAGTGCCCTCTTCTGATGCTTTTCTCTGCAGCAATTGTTAAAGATACAGTAGGAACTTTAAATGCAACTGGTGAATTTGTCTCTGCTGGCTGATGGTTGGCTTGAGACCTCCATGGCACCAAACAACAGGGACACACTGTGCTCAGGTTTGTACTCAAAGAAAAGCCAAGAACTGAAATGTCAGCAGTGACCCCATGCACCTGTAATAAATGTAAGCTTTGTAATTAGTAGCAAGCTGTCTCAGAGGGCTACAGATACGCAGAGATTAATTTTCACTGTGGTGTGCCCAAAGTTCCTGTATAGCATAAGGCAACCAGCTAATGTTGTCAGGAGAGACTCTCAACTTAGAGCATGTCCAGCCTGATGACAGAGCTGGACTTTAAGATCCTAGTGGCAGCAAATGTGTTTACGTATGGTTTTCTGGAGCTCACTACACCCTACAAGGACAGAACAGAAGTGCTGTAGAGGCACACCTCCATTGTGAGTATGCCTCTCTTCCTCTGCTTCACTATACATCATGCTTACTGTAGTAACTGATAGTTACAAGGTGAAATAAAACCAAATGATTCTATGATTCCATTAATATTTTGGTCATTAATGCTGTAGATGCCAGAAAGGTAATCAGTAAACACTACCCTTTCCTACTAGCTGTGACAAGCAAGTAGCTCTGGGTTCATATGAAGAAGTCTCAGACAAGGATAACTGACACTGGAGCACACTTAAGGATAAAACGCCTTTCAAAAGCTATCATAAAGCATGTCTAGACTGGAATTTGTAGTTGAAAGAGAAAACTGTTGTCCTTTGGGTTGAAAAGTGCTTTAGGCAGTAGTGATTTTTGATGAATGACCTGGTCCTCCTTCTCCCGAGTGTGTGAGCCAATTGGTTTCCACTGTAAACCTGGACTGTAGACAATTTGTTTTATCATATTTGTAGCAAAGGTAGCAGAGGAAAGAGGAAAGCTCTGGAAAATGTCTCCCCTGTGTTTATTTGTACAAATAATCTGGAATGGCATTATAGTACTTCAAACATGAAATTTGTAATACATCTATTAGCACACAGGATCTTTTTTTTTTTCCCCCTCCTATTATATGAAGTAGTTGTGTATTCATTAAATACATACTAGCATGATTTTTGACTCATAATAAATGGGGCTTTGCTATCACGTATGAACTGTTCTGGTCAAGAGCCATGTTAACTGCCCCATCAATTATACTTCTAAATGCCTGTCAGATTAAAAAAAATGCAGCTCTCAGCCCCTTAGGGTTTTTCCTTTTAGGCAAAGACTTTTTATGTTTTCACTCGCTACTTTTGATCTCCTTATCATCCTGGAGATTGCTTGCTTGCGTTTCATTTGTGAAGGGAATTTGGGTTTGGGAGATTTTAAGGAGTGAAATATCTTTTAAGTGGGAAGCAAAAGGAGTATTGTGAAACCCATAACTCCTTGGGATGCTGAGAGAATTGGGCTATTTAGAGCTTCTTATGGAGAAGTGACCATTGTGAAGGCAGCATTTGATGTGTTTGGTAGAGTAGCAAAGTTGCGGAGCTAATTGCTATTACATCTTATTTGTATGTTAAAAAAATACTTGCCATACTGTGCATTGCATGTGTTAGCAAGAGTTTGCCCTTTCAGCCATGGCCAGGTATATATTTGCATATAATTTCCCCTTGGTGTATTTTTGTGCAGAACTTTTTTTTTTTTTTCCTGAAAGCCTAAGACAAAATATCTCTGCCACTTCAGAACACACAGGTACTTAATTCTGTATGTTCAGTGGACCAAACATTATTGAAATGAATGTGGTGGAACACAGCTGGAGTTAAATGAACTATTGTTCTCACAGGGTAGGCTAGATTAAAAACCATGTGAAGGAAAAAAAAAGTTTAAAATCCTATGTTTTTTAATGGCTCCAACTACAAGCTGATCTGCAGACAAGCAGCTGGCAAACATGTGACTTTTTCTTCCCCTCTTTTCAGATGTTACAAATATTAATTTCACATTCATTCATCCTGGCCTTTCCATGGGTGCCTGCTTGTACAGCATTCCTGAAGGAAGCTGTCTATCTGGAGAGGTAGTGGATTGATGAGGTCCTGGTTTAGAGATGGCATGCACTGACTGGGAGCATGGCAACCCGAGGGAGAGCTCATAGAATCATAGAATGGCTTGGGTTGGAAGGGGCCTTCAAGATCATTTAGTTCCTAGCCCTCTGCCATGGGTAAGGAATACTTCCCATTAGATCAGATTGCTCAGTGCCTCATCCAGCCTGGCCTTAAACACCTCCAGGGATTGAGGGGGCATCCACAGCCTCTCTGAGCAACCTGTTCCAATGTCTCACCCTAGGGAATTTCTTTCTTATATCTAGCCTGAAAGATGGTTTGTCCTCAAACTCTAGTAGA
This sequence comes from Turnix velox, assembly GCA_013400935.1. Classification (NCBI taxonomy): domain Eukaryota; kingdom Metazoa; phylum Chordata; class Aves; order Charadriiformes; family Turnicidae; genus Turnix; species Turnix velox. Next base: position 58,875 of record VZTY01035083.1, read on the forward strand.
CAGGTATGTGAACAAGAACCTGCTGAGGGTTCTGTACAGCATTGCTAAATGTTCTTTCCCTCCCAGAGAAGATAGGAGTAGATGGGGACAAGTGCTTCCTTTTCTGCTTGTACTGCAGTGCACTTTCACTCTGATAGTGCTGGGCTGTGCCACTGTATGAGAACCTCATGTAGTCCCAAGGGCCTCTGTGTAACATTATTTGGCTTGTACATATTTTATTATGTTTGGCTGTTGGTGAGAGTCAGATGAAAACTACTTCCAGATTACAAGAAGGGAACTTCAAACATACGAAGTGTTGTTAGATCATTGACCATATTAAAATAGAATTTTTAAAAGGCTATACATCAATGTTCAGAGGAAAATGAGGAGGAAAAGAAAAAAAGGTGTATCATTATTGGCTTAAAGAACCTTGGGAAAAGCTTTGTGCCATGTTTCTTATGACACTAACATATATAAACCAGGATATAAACCAGTCAGTCACTGGCACTCTCTCAAGAAACACATCACTGTTATTCATTATAACAATACCACTGTGATATTTGTTCAAAATATTTATGAAATCTGGGCTATGAAAACAGTATGCACCCACTGTCAGTGGTGATGTATCATTCTTTAAAAGAGAATATACAGGACAGGGTTTCAAATGAACTCTAAAAATATACTGGCAAGTTAAAACAATTTGACCAGTCTTCCACTTCATGCCAGGAGGGGCTTCCCAGGAAATGCTTCCAGATGACCTTTTTGAGGACATATAACAAATAGTTGTGTATTTATGATGGTCCCGGTCAGTCTTCAATAACCATGATGAATGTTGTGTGGTGTAAACAGTCATCACAGCTCTGCTTTCCATAGAAAAGCCAGCAACTGGAAAGCAGAGCTGCCCGAGTCATATCAAGCCAATAAATGTGGCTTTTGCCCACAAAGTGTTCCCAGTGGCATAAAGCTTTATCGGACCCACTGCAGATGCCAGTAGCCCTGGAGGGAGGCTTCTGCTCTGCTTCCCCACTTGTGTCTGTGCCCAGTAGTCAAAAGACTTTATAAGCCCTCTCAGCTTCCAGCAGCACAGTGGGCAGCTCTTATGTCAGTGGCATTCTGGAATTTTTCCCCTGGGCACTAAGCTTCTGCAGCTGATTGATCCTGATGACATGCAGTCTTTCCATCTACCCCATCAGCATGGTGGGGAACATAAGGAGCATGAATGTCCTGACATTGGTCACAGCTAAGAATGGGCTCAGTTCAGCTCCTGGGGAGAGAAGAGGAGGAAGAAAGCAGCAGCCCTGGGTAAGCTCAAGCATGAGAGTGAGCTGCATTGGGAAGATGCTGAGATGGGGCAGAGGCTAAGCACCAGTACCAGGCAGAGCATGGTTTAGTTTTCCACTTTCCAAAAGACTTCACAGTGCTTTTGGCATGTAGGGGGACATAGAATATCAACCTCTCTTAAAGATAAACCTCCTGCTCCATCCACTCTGGTTCATTTCTCCCTGGACTCTGTATTATTTGTTGTGCTGGCCTGAGGAGGGAGGGATGAAAAGCAAAAGGAAAGGCGTTTCCCTTTGACCATAATGCACAAAGGCTCCAAACAGAATTCAAGCTTGTGTTTGGCAAGAAAGTGAACAGATCTACAATGACTTTTTAAGCTCAAGTTTCCTAGATTCCATACCCTTTGCATGAACACTGAGATTTGAGAACAATAAATACCATCACTGCAGGAAACCCCAGGTTTGAATTGTGTGCACACGTAGCTATTTATAAATCATCCATTTCTACTTAAACCACTTCCATCTAAGGTAGTTGGCTCAGTTTAATAATAAAATAGCCTCTCAAGAAGTCCTCTGCCAGATCAGCTTGTTCTTAAAAAAAAAAAAAAAGGGATCTCAATGCTACTTTTCTCAAAGGAATTTAAAAGAGAGAAGGTGGACATCACACTGGGCTTAATGTGCTATAGTCAAGGGCTGCGGGTTAAAACTTAAGAATCTAAAGAAGCAAAATGTGACAAACTGAGATAGAATTAAAAAAAATAGGAGAAGTGACTTAAGAGACAGTGGATAACAGGAAGAGAAAGATTATATTTGGAACAGAGATATTTATTTATGTAGTGTTTTGTGCAAAAGAATCTATTCTCTGTTGTAGCTTTGCTTCTCCATCACTGCTCCATCTTCATCTCTATTTTATATTACTTAGGTGTTAGCCATTTCATCTCATGGGCTGTGGGGCTCTGAAAGTATAATAATTTGCTGCTTCCTTTCCAGTTTGGTTAAATTTCACATTTATGCATTTCCTTTTATTGATATGGCACCTTGACATGAAAATTCCTCGTTCTTTCTCTGAGAGCATTGTTTATTTGGAAATATCACCAGGTATTAAAAATCCATGTTCAGATATTTGCATTTTAAATATATTAAGGGTGACCGATTCTTGCTGGGATTGCACCTCTGCCAAAGGTTACATCAGTGATTCTGCCTAGTAATTTAGATTTGTAATTGCAAGTACAAATAATTATCCATATATATAATGAAATTTCACCTGCAACACTAAAATCAAGGCCAAGGTGAATCTGTCCAGGAGTTAGGGCTGTGCTCTTACAAGTCTGGAGGAAACAAATGGTATTGCTCCAGATCAGGCAAATAAAGGTGTTGTGATTCTTTTTAGCTGTAAGGAATTGTTATTGGATTTTTCTGGTTGAAACTGTCAGTGTCCTTGAAAGATAAAATTAGAAGTACACATTTGGTAGCAATTTGGTCCCCTTCTGTGTTTTAATCAAGAAGTCTTAGTAGTCATTATATGGACACTAGTGATTACTTCAGTCAGAATAATGAAAAGAAAATACGATGTTTAGATTTTATGCAAAGAGGGATTTAAAAGCAGGATGTAGATTAAAAAGAATAGACTGAATATCTTCATCTGGCCTAAGTAATCCTTGCTTGATATTTGGGTACAATTCAGATGAAAACGCACATGTTGGGTGCTTTGTAAGTGGGAGGATATGTAAATTCACAAATTAGATATTAAAAAGACCTGTTAGTCTGTTAAACACCTTTCTGGTGATCTTATAAGGTCATCTATGCTCTTGAACAAAAATTGGAAAGAACAGACTGGAAGATTTCAGTATCATCCAGTCTGAATTTTAGCTTAATTTTTCATTATTCCAGAAGGAAGTCTACTTTGTGAATCAGGAGAGTCATATTACTTCTGAGCTTTGTGTTTTCAAATAACTTCCAGTGATTTTGACCAGTTGTGAGCTGTGTAGATGGATAAAAAGCAAGTTGCATGTGGTTCTTCTTTGCCTTCATCCGTGCTCTTCAGGAAGGTTCTTTCCTTTCTTTTCCAATCTCTAATGTAATTTATAACACCCCTTCTTTAAACACTCCGCTTTATTAAATGGCAAATTATATTTCCGTGACCTCTCCTGTATTAAGTGCAAAGCACAGAAAGAAATGTTTTCCAGCCAAATGAGAGTACTCAGTCTCAAGCTGAATTCTAATAAATGCCTATGGTTTATAATTGATACTTCCAAGATGGTCTCAAGGAATTTAAAACAATCTAGAATTTAATAGCAATCAACAGAATCGAGACAAAGTGAAACTATTAGGCTGAACTTATCGAAAAGCAAGGTTTAAATTGATGCTGCATATTTTTCATTTTGACAGCTGCAAATTCACATTTAAGATAGCAGAGACCAAAAGACAGCAACCAGAAGAGGAAATGCTAATTTATTACTTACAGAGAAACAACTCTGCAGTGAAGCTGCTCAGTTAAAATTATGAAATGCTTTGCATTTCCAATGTACCTTTGATCCATAGAAGCGCCAAAGCACTTCTTGAATCATAAATACAGTCTTTATTTCCCCATCACATCAGGTGATAGGCAGGTGTCTCTGGAGTGGAAATCATTCAATAGCAGCCTTACAGATAAAATGAATAATTTTTTTAAAGTAATATGGCACTAATAGGATACACTGCTAAAGCATATGCTCTCATCATGCTGCACTGCTTGTGCTAGATTAATGGGGAAGGAAGAAATCCCAAATCCATTCCTAACCGTGCTGCTGCTGCATGTATGATTTGAGAGCTGCCACTTAATTTCTTATGCTTGATTGTAGAAGGGACTAATGATGCCTGATTTTGATGGTGGAGCTCTGATATCAAGAGAAAATGTATTGAATTCCTCCTTATAGCATCTGTATCTCAGTATTTTGGGAGGCTGAAGTAATATATTTAAACTATGTAAATGCAAAAATTATTGTATATTTTAGGAATTTATAAGCAAGGGAGATGCAAGGTTGGTGTTTTGCTATGCAGTAATTTCAGTTTCCTAGGCAAGAATAGAGTTACTTCCATGATCTGTCAATTTAGGCAGGTTCATATGTATGGGGAGACTAAACAGGGGTGTTAGACACATTAACTTGTCAAAGCAGTGAAATTAAACCATTAAATCTCTAGTGATACCACTCTTTAATGAAATACTATGGGATGCAAGCACAGTGCCCTGAAATTAATGAAGTGAGGGTCTTCAACTTTCTAAAACCCTTGAACAAGTCATAGCTAAGAGGCCTGGTGAGGCAGAGAAGGATCATTCTGATGACACCATGCTTCATGTTTTGTTACATGAGTGTGTCATTCAATTCCAATGCTACAGTCTTCATGAATAGTCCCAAGGCTCTATTTTCTCTCTGTAGTGTGTTGAATTAAGATTAATTAATCTTAATTAATTAGCATTACTCCTCCAGATTCCATCTGATGTCCGTTCCTCTCGGTGTCTGGAAAAGGCTGAGGAGCAGGCTGAGCCCTCAGAAGTCTATGGGGCTTTCCCTCTTGCTTGGGAGTATTTATAGATCCCATTACTGCCACTGGTGTCCGTGTTTGCCAGCCCTAAAGACTGGGGCTTTTGAGTTGATGCCTTTGGTTAACCACAGTTACAGAAGTGGGAGATGTAAATATTCAAACATTATACACTGCTGAGCAAGTCCTAGGGAAACCCTAAAGCAGTTAGATATCAGGGCTGCTCACAGGGCTACAAAGCTTAGACGAACTAGATGATCTTGAAGGTCCCTTATGGGATCAGGAGATATGACTGCCAGAGTTGGCTCAAGTTTGTCTCTAAGAATATGCAAAACTACTTCAAAAATTAATGAGCTGCATGAATTTAGGGCTACTAAGATTTATAGGCTAATGGATAAGCATCAGAAGGAGAAAATACTGTATGAAAACAAACACTGGGGGAATTTAGAGCCCTCGTGTCTCTTCTGGCTTACACTGATGTAAATCAGGATTAGTTGCAGTGAAGTCACTTGACTTACAATAATATAAATAGGAGGAGAATGGGTAATTCATGCTCACTTTGCCATACCACACAGAAAGAATTAAGTGGTCTTTTTTGGAAATGAGAAATGGGTCTTTTCTGAGCTGTTTTGCTGGGGTTTAGGAATGGCAACCATATGCTTCATCCAGTGCAGATTTTAGATGGGAAAGAAACAAACCTCAAGAGCATGTGCTGTGTATCTGCTAGCTATAACTCTGGGAAATTTTTATCCACTGTGGACTATATTAATTTTCAAGTAAGTTGAAAATATACTCGAGAAGAAATTCTGATAGCTTCCTGTAAGCATCCTAAAGCAGGGTGTTTGCTATAATGAGTGTAAAATGTAATAAATCACCTAGATTAAAAAAAAAAAACCTAGATAATGCCGACTGAGCTAGTCCAAATTAATTGGGGTTGGAACTAGATGATCTTGAAGGTCCCTTCCAACCCAAACCATTCAGTGATTCTGTTAAATCCACAGCACAGTCCAAGAACTGTGCTGCTTATCCCTGGCCATTCACCAACTCCTTATCTATTTACAAATTGCTACTGAGTGATCCTCAGGATGCAAACTACTCATACTGGGTGAAGCCTCCATATTTAGAGTCTTATTTTGGGAAATGATCCCTCCAGTGAGAGTGTAAAAGAGGTGCCCAGCTACATTATGCCTTCTCCAGTTCCAAAACAGACTTTAAAAAAGGAAAACACATGGAATAGAAACCCAAAACACTTCTGTAAAGGAAAACAAGCTGGGATCATACCTAAATAAGGAAAAGGGATGAATCAATGCAGAATTTTTTATTCAGGGCATAAATGTGCTTCAGTGTTAAGAAGCTGACCTAAAGTCAGGAAATCCTAAGTACCAGAGTAAACTTAATCTACCTCATTCTGCTTATTTGCAGGTCTTTAGATTTGAGGCCAAAAGAAGCAGCCTTAACCCAGAGGTTTCTTTTTAGCTATTGTCACATGGCTTAAATACTGAGGGAGGTTTTTTTGAAGTTATTGTTAAGTATGTGACAAACTATTAATCCATTAGTGAAGATATTGATGTTCTCAGAGATGTTCCCTGCTCTCCTTCAAATATTGATTTAATATTATTACGGCGTGGCCAAACACTGTGTTACTTTTTATCTAAATTTAACGTTGTTTTTTTGGAGATATAGTTAGGAAGGAAATGTGTGTTTATTGATTGTATGAATGAAATTGCTTTAATTAAGGAAATGGGCCTCCTGCCAAAAGTGGCATACATGACTATTAGTGCAGGCTGCTTCCTACAACAGCCCAAAAAGGCATCATCAAAAGCAGATGCCTAAATTAGTTACAAGGCATATCCTGGCCAGACAGATGCTTCAGACGCTTGGCTATTTGTAGGATAGATTCCTTTGAAAGCAAGCCAGGGCGCAGTAACACTTCACGGTTTTTCTTACCAACCATCACTTTAAAAATTTCTTTTTCAAATTTCTTTTTTTATTTCCTTCAGCTTTAAATTAAAAATTACTTCAGTGGAGTTTTAATCTCTTGTCGGGAGATTCCCACATCAGCTTTCAGCACAGTGCTGGGAGTAGGGGATACAGGATACTTCAATGTTAGAAGTTTCATCTTTTTACCTGAAAATACAGAGCGAAGAAGGGATGATGATTGAAATGGAAACATCAGGCTGTTGTGCTTTGTTTTGTTTCATAGCAACATTCCCAAATTCTAACTTCACAGCTTTTAGCCTCCAAATCAGATACAAATCCAGCATGGATTTCCAGTGCTATTGCTACCTTGTACAATGAGGAGGATACCCTCAAAAATGGATGGGAATTTCTAGTTTAGTAACTTCCCAGAAGAATGTGATTGTGAGATGTCGAGTTACTGAGAAGTTTGTGTTTTCAGAATCCTGGCTTTGTGGTTTTTGTGGTGCTTGTCACAGTGAGGGTGACAGAACGCTGGCACAGGCTGCCCAGAGAAGGTTTGAGGTCTCCTTCTCTGGAGACTTTCAGACCCCACCTGGGTGCCTTCCTGTGTGACCTGATCCCTGCTCTGGCAAGGGAGTTGGACTAGATCTCTTGAGATCCCTTCCAATTCCTGACATTCTGTGATTCCTCTGGTATGTGAGAACAAGAAATACTCCTGATGTAGGCATATAGAATGTCTGTTCTCTGCTCGAACTAGAAATCTTGCAAAAATGCAGCCTCTGCATGTCTCATGTCTCTAAGCTCTATGTCTGCCCATCTCTGAAATACCTTCAGGGATGGTGCTTCAACCACTTCTCTGAGCAGCCTGTTCCAATGCTTGGAACCTTTTCAGTGTAAAAATTTCTTCTCATATCCAGCCTAAATCTCCCTTGGTACCAGCTTAAGGACATTACCTCTTGTCCTATCATCTGTAGATTTGTCCGTAACAGCAGAAGACATTTCAGTGTTCTGTGTGCCATAGGAAAAGGAAGACTTTTTTTCTTTTTAATCCCAGTAGTCCAAATGGAAAGCAAGAAAGAGTTTCTTCTTGCCTTTTTAGCAAACAGAAATAGAATATTCCTCATTCTGTAAAGATTGAGCCCGGGTGAAACACTGGAAGTGGTTGCTCAAAGAGGTTGTGGATGACCCTCCCTGGAGGTGTTTAAGGCCAGGTTGGATGAGCCACTGAGCAACCTGGTCTAGTGGGAGGTGTCCCTGCCCATGGCAGGGGTGTTGGAAGTAGGTGATCTTTAAGGTCCCTTCCAACCCAACCATTCTATGACTCTGAAATACTGAACTATCAAGGCTTGGAAACATATGCTGGTCATTTTTGATTTAACTATTTTAAGCATTGGATAGATGCTTTTGAGGGACTAGCTGTTCATCTCTTGAGCTGTGCTCTGTGGGGTTCTTTTTGAGAGAGTGCAAAAACATAATACTGAAACTTTGAACTCCTCCTCGTTTGGAAATACCCTCTCTCTAAAGCTGTGAGGTTTCAGTATCCCCAGTGGATACTGGCAGTGGGCAAGGGTTCCAGCAGTATTTATGGAATGACAGATATAATTGGTACGGTCTCATTTCTGTAGCCAGCTCTGTTTAAATCTTCCAACGATCCTATATAACTATGATGTGTACATATTATAGCTGCAAAGACCTTAGCACAGGTTTGTTTAAGCACTTAGGGACATGCACAGATATGTCCCTCCTATTGAAAAGTATCCAAATATCAGGACACCTACAAATCCACTAACCAATAGCCAGTATTTATTGCTGGTTTGTCAGATGCTTGCTAAATACATGCATAAGCCTTGAAGAAAGGCTTTCTGAGGGATCCTCAGACCAAGACATACAGCCACCAGCTGATTGGGTTAAATCATTTGAGAGGTCTGAAACCACACTGGGGATTAGAGTGCTGCAGTACACCCAAACACCAGTAAGGGGAACCCTTTTTGCAGTAAACCTTCCAGCTTTTACTGCTTTGATGGAGAGCCTGGTCATAAAGATAATGTGACATTTTGGTTCCCAAAAAATTATGTTTAATCAGAAGGCGAACAGAGATAAGCAGTTTAAAATGAAATCTGAATTATGGTTTCAAATCTGCATGCTTTCTTTAATAAAATAAAAAAAAACTTCTGAATGAGATTGAATAGAAAATGTGAATGGACCTGCATAATGCAGGCATTAACCCTTAATGCAATGCCAAAGAAAAAGAGGAAAGTTGATTTTGGCAACAGGCTTTTAAAACAGTATGAATCAGACCACCCTGGAAAAGCGGCTGTCATCAGTCATTGTTTCCAAAAGAACAACAAGTGGGTGATTTATTCCTTAAAGCTATGTCACTGTAAATAAAATTTCATCTGTGGCCAAGTTTTCTCACTCCAGAAACACAATTCTGAACCTTGGACACTGATATTCTAAACATTCTAAACTTCCAGGTTTTGGTAAGCATAATGATGATTTTCAATAGTGTAAATGCTGCAGGAAAACTTCTGAAACTATTTTAATTAATCTGTGTTGCTGTGCAATACATGTTTTTTCAGGAGGAAACTTGTATGTGTGGAGCTTTCTGTCCACATAATATCCAAAATCGCTGTTGTCTTTGGCTGCCACAGTAGATGTGTTTTTTATATTACCCAGACAAATATGTTTTATTTGAGTTAGTAGAATTTCAGTATTTACCTGGCTGAATAATCCAACTATAGACTTTCTTATATAAAATGAGCAATAATTGCTCTCAGGGAACTCCTCTCCCTGTCCATCCCATGCATTTCCATTGCACTTAATCTGGAAGAATATATTCTATCCAGTCTTGTTTACTTTTTCACTAACTTTATGAAACCACCGAATGCAAAGACTCAAAGGCATCCATAAAATCTGTAAATAAATACCACTGTAAATCCAAGCCAAAGTTCCTGCAGTGCCTTCTCAAATGGTTTTCCCTCAAGACTGCTAATTAGCCCCTCTCTCTCTCTCTAATTTTGAATAATCCATAAATACACTGTGCTGATTGATTATGCATCGATATTAATTAATAATTCACCACACTGTTGGAATTTTCCTCTAATGTAATCACAGTTCCAGCTCCTTCTGAACCTTCCCCTAGCAGGCCGAGAGGAGGAACATCATTTTAACTGCTTTCACCCTGTGTTGTTTAGTCTCCTCTTTGGTTTTTCTGTAAATATTTGTAAAAGTCCCTCTTGGATGCTTCTGAAAATTCATGATTTGTACAGTAATGTTGGTCCATTTTGCAGGAGGGTGCTGCTACTCCTAATTGGAGCTCATCTAATAAGCTTCATGCTGTATTTCTATGCAAAATACATACCTGAAGTGCTTCAGAGTGTCTGTACTCTTAGGAACTGGAAGTCTGTCTTTCAGATGGGGCCTCCTTGGGCTATTCCACCTCAACCCACAGATCAGCTGGATGTGATGGAGGGGACAAGCTCTGCCTTGTTTGCCAGGAGCTCATCAGAGGAACAGTCCCTCCAAAAGGCAGATTGTTCAGAGTTTAGTTTAGTGCCCAAGATTCACATGGGTGTTGCTGAAACAGTCTGTGATTTTAAATCACATCAGAAATAACGAAGCTCATGTCAGAATTGTCAAATGTTTTAATGTCACTGTATTCTAGTAAAGTAGGTGCTACCCAGGTGGGGTAGAATCATGGAATGGTTTGGGTTGGAAGGGACCTTAAAGATCACTAGTTTTAACTCTCCCTGCTATGGGCAGGGAAACCTCCCACTAGTGCCCCATCCAGCCTGGCCTTAAACACCTCCAGGTAGGGAGCATCCACAAGCTCTCTGGTCAACCTGTTCCACTGTCTCACTACCCTCACCATAGGGAATTTCTTTCTTATATCTAGCCTGATTCTCTTCTCTTCCAATTTGCATCCATTACTCCTAGTCCTGGCATCCTGTACCCTATTAAAAAGTCCTACCCCACCCTTTCTGGAGGCCCCCTTCAGGTATTGAGAAGCTACTATGTGGTTCCCCCCTGAGGGGTAGAGTAGCTCAAATACTTAAACTACATTTTCATGCTGATCATGAATCACTTCTTAAAATAAAGTCTTTCATGGGAGTAACTTGTGTATAAAAATGATTCCCTGAAAGCTTACATTCAGGCCAACATCTGCCTTCTAATTATAAGGTGAAAAGCTAGATCTCTGAAAGACCCTACAGGTAGTATACCTGAGAGAAAATGGATTTTTTTTTTTTTTTTTAAAGAAAAAAAAAAGTAAACTCCAGGTGGATTTGGATGTGGCGTGCAGTGCCTGTCATTCAACTAATCTTATCTGTGCAGCCCCCCTTCTGCAGGGGAGAGCTGGGGATTTGCAATTCATTCTTGTTCCAATTCATTCCTGCTGCAGCTCATACTGCTCACAGCTTATACAGTTGTTCCCTCTTCCAGGTGGCTGTCACCACCTGCTGAAATGTCCCCAGAGGAAAACTGCCTTTGCCCAAGACAATATGAATCTGCAGGTTTTGGGTGACAAGTTTGCATTGATTTTATTGTTTGTTGGTTTGTTTGCTTGTGCTCCTTCTCTGCTGCTTGAATGAGAAACCAGGACATGTTACCAGCACAAGGATCAAGTATCTAGCACCAAACAAGGCTTCCTTAGGGTATACCTTCCAAATCTTTAATTACTTAGAGTGTACATTTTCATCTATCAAATTTGAGGCAGGTTTCAAAATACATGAACATTAATTTGTTATTTTATCTTTAAGAACAACCTCTTCAAAGCACAAGAATGGTCATTCTGGTTTGCAGGAAGTCTGACTGCCCCAATATGATGAGTGGCCATGAGAGCATGGGGAGATGGGTGGATGTTGCTTACCTGGACTTCAGTAAGGCCTCTGTCAAAGTGTCCTGGATAAGTGGATGCTAAGGATAGAGGAACATTATCTGGACCACAGAGCTCAAAGAGTAGTGCTTCAACTAGCAGCTGGTTCCTGGTGGCATCACTCAGTGATACTGGGGTCAGAATGTTCATTGTCTTTATTAACAGACCATAGGACAGAGGGTGTGATCTACAGCTCTGTGCTCAACACACAGTTGTGGGGAGCTGTCAATATGCTAGAAGGCAGGGATGATATTCTGAGAGACCTTGAGAGACTGAAGTAATGGGCTGACAGGGACCTCAAGGGCTTCAGTGAAGGTGAGTGCAGCATCTTGCAACTGGGATAGAATAATTGCATGCCACCATATGGACTGGTCAGTGGAAGCCATGTTGCCAAAGACCTGAAGGTCTCAGTAGACAAGCGGCTGGAAGCGAGACAGCAGCGTTGTTTTGTGACAAGGCCAAGCACAACATTTTAGCTACATGGACAAGGGCAGCAATTACTCATAGAATCATAGAATGGTTTGGGTTGGAAGGGACCTTTAAAGATCATCTTGTTCCAACTCCCCTGCCATGGGCAGGGACACCTCATCCATCTAAGTTCAAACCCCAGAATCCCATCTATAGTACTGGAAAACTCTCAGTGTCTTCCCAGAGCTGGATACTGGGAGCATCCTATATGGAATGGCCTTCAGCCAGGAGAGAACATTGCTCCTTGAAGACCTCCAGTGCTACCGCTCCTCTTAAAAACTCAGCTTCACACCTGTAACTGTATTTGGGGGATGTCAACCAAGACCAGGTGAGGCCACAGAAAAGGTTCATTGTTTTTGTAAAAATTGAATTAAAATCTGGGGTATGGTTTAGGGGTTTCTGGCACAAAGGGGTGTTGGTATGATTCCAGCAGATGCCACCAAGGTGGCTTCTACAGCACTTGACATAGGAGCAGAAGCTGGGGGAAGTGGGCTTGTTCAGCCTGAAGGAGGTAGAGAGAGGATCTTATTGCTGTCTGCAGTTATCAGAAACTGCGGAGAAGACAAACTGTTCTCAGAAGTGCACTGTGGAATGACAAGAGGCAACAGAGATGTGACATGGGAAATTTTTATTGGATGAAAGAAAAAAATAAATCACTATGAGCAGGAGCCAGAGCAGTGAAGCCTCTATCCTTGTAAGCAGTCAGAACTTGACTGAATAAGGCCCTATGAAGCCCCATCTGCTTGGACTTGTTTGGAGCAGGAGGCTGGATCAGGTGACATCCCAGAGGTACCCTCCATCCTAACCCGTTCTATGATTCTGTGATATTGCAACAAATTCCTTACTATGTATTGACAAAATCAGTCAATATTACTCTGTTAGAGCCATTTACAAGATGTTTTGTCAAAGATCTTTCTGTCTCCACACTATAGATTGATGATGTTTTCATTATCAGGCTGTGTCTTGTAGAGGAAGTAGCCATCTCTAACATAGTGTATTTTTTCAAATGATGTCAGGGAAAAAAAAATAACAGGCTGAGAACAGGCTGTAGTTGTTATGCTAACTTTGCTGGAGACCCTGAGGATGAATTTGGCCTAAAATGCCTTTCTGGTGAAAGCAGAGCAGGGCTTCGTGGTGAGAGCAATCCCATCAACATTGCAAGCATGTTCAGAATTCAAGGGTTCATCTTAAAATATCTATTTGATAGAGTCTGGGCTTTGTGCATTAACATGATATTTTAGATGAGCTTTTGTACCATATCCCTGCAGGGATGATAAGGTGTTGATGGATCACAGCACTTGCATGTTGCAAAAGATGCTGTTTGCACCAATTTCTAATGAGCACCCATGCTGCATTTTTGGCTGCAGAAGGTGACTTGCTTCCTTAAGACTGTAGGTTTCAACCAGAATGAAATCTATTTTAAATTTAAGTTGGTCATTAGGAACATTTTACCTCTTGGGGTAATAAGATGCTCTTTTGGTGTCAAAGCAGGCATATAGTTCCACCCCAGTGATGCCATACCTGTCAGATTGCTGAATCAGATTTTCTTCTTTGTATTCCTACTTCATTTCAGTAGCAGGACATAATAGGATTTGGTAAAGAGAAAAGCCTGTGGCATGAAATGCATTGATGGTTTCAGACTCCTCTCTGTGCTCAAAGATGATTTTCCCCCCCCCCCTCTTAACATTAATGTAAACTTCATATAGCAGAGGGAATCTTTAAGGCCCCTTCCAAGCCAAACCTTTCTGTGATTCATCATCTACATAGGCAATGAAATCAAAAGATCACATGGGTGCAAGAATAAATGTTTGGCTGGATTGAGGTAACTGGCATTAAAAGTTGCTGGATTTTCTACTAAAAAAAAAAAAACAGTCTTCTATAGTTCTTCACAATGGGAAAATTTTATATCTTCTCATGTCACACAGAAAGAAAGGAACCTCAAGAGATCATATAGTCCAATCCTCCTGCTGGAGCAGGAACACCCAGATCAGGTCACACAGGGAGATAGATGTCCAGGTGGGGTTTAGATGTCTCCAGAGAAGGAGACTCCACACACTTTCTGGGCAGCCTGTGCCACTGGTCTGTCACCCTCACTGTGAAAAAGTTACTTTTTTCTTGTATTTCTGTGGAAACTCCGGTGTTCCAGCTTGCACCCACTGCCCCATGTCCTTTCATTGGAGGTCGCTGAGAAGAGCCTAGCTCCATCCTCCTGACACTGTTTTCCCTGCCTCATTTTAGCATCACATCAAAGCCAGGGTTTATGTCATATTTGGAAACCTGAGAACAGAGGTTTAAGCATGGGTCATCCAGACTTCCAAACAGCACAGTATTTCTGCAAGTTTTACCATGCAATTGAGGTGCTTTTTTTTCTCATCTAAACATGACAAGCTCATATAAAAGTCCTGATGTAGGCAAAGAAACTTGCTTATTCTGGCAGTAGATGGAATGGAGTGAACACAACACAACCTGTGTCATGTCCCCCTGGTTCTTGCAGTCTTTCCTGGTAGG
>VZTY01035083.1:73552-89959 GCA_013400935.1 Turnix velox
CTGGCCTTTAACACTTCCAGGAAGGGGACATCCACAACCTCTCTGGGCAGCCTGTTCCAATGTCTCACCACCCATAAGGAATTTCTTTCTTATATCTAACCTGAATCTCCCCTCTTCCAATTTACATCTGTTATTTCTAGTCCGCCATCACATATCCTACTAAAACGTCCTACCCCAGCCCTTCTGTAGCCCCCTTCAGGTACTGAGAAGGTCCTATGAGGTCCATAATGGTTGTGTGCTGATCTCCAGAAAGCCTGTCCCACCAACCTTGAACCTTAAAATGGTTTCAAAGAATGGCCTATAGCAGTAACCAAGTCTGAGATTTTTACTGGTTGGATTCACCTACAGGTGACATGAGGACATGGAATATGCAAAGTGAATCTAGACATTAACTGGTTGAATGCAGATTATCCTGATACTCCCTTTCTGGAATCATCATGGAGTTTATGGAGTCTGAGTCCTGCCACAGCAAGAGCTACAGATGAGTTTGGTGTTGGTATTATGGCTGCTGTGTTTCAGCACCTAGTGGAGTGAAGATTAAAAAATGGAAGAATTTTGTTGCCTCCTCCAACTCTTTTTCACTTTCTGGGTCTTTTTCCAGATGAATCTTTGCTGTATGGCCCAGTAAATAGGTCACTTGGATGGGGTGATGGGAGGACTGTGTGGTGGTGAGTGATGACTCAGCATCATACCATATGGAGTTGAAACAACATGGAAATGGGTGCAGATGGGTCAGTGTACAAACTGACTGTGGACTGGGGGATATGTGGGGTGTATGGCCTTTGATATGGTAAGCTACAGCATGAGGTTTCCATGCCAGTGAAATATCTAGTCCATATTCCTCACAGCAGGACACAAAACATTCATTTCAGGAATGTGTATTTTTTTACTCCTCTCAGGAATGTATATTTTTGTTGCTGCATACCAAGGATGTTCAGCACAATGATCTCTACAAAAATGAAGGGGAATTATAGGAAATTAATCCATGGCAGTGATCCCCACCAAGCTGACCCTACTGGAAGAGTCTCAAAACTCAGGAGGATAAGAGGGAGCACCATCATTGCAGATCACAAGAAGTTAAAAGCATTTATTTTTTTGTATTGTAGCAGAAATTTGAAAAGAAGCTGTTTATATACAGAATTGTTTCACATGCATCATTAGAGCATGATTTTAGATTTGATGTGTTTTTATTTAAACTAGTTTTCTTGCTGTACCAGTCGCAAAGATGACCATACCAGATGGTATGTAGGCCTGTATGAGATAAATACATGAGTTCATAGTGTAGAGATATATAATAACAGTCCAAACATTGAGAGGAGAAAATAGAAACAAAAAAATCAGATTTAAATTACTGGTTTTTAAATGAATGCAAATTGAATTGGGGTTGTTCAGCCTGGAGAAGAGAAGGCTCAGGGGGATCTCACAGTAACTTATCAATACCTGAGGGGGTCCTACAGAAAGGCTTTTTAATAAGATATGTGATAGGAGGACTAGAAATAATGGATGTAAATTGTAAGGGGGTAGATTCAGGCTTGATATAAGAAAGAAATTCTTTACAGTGAGGGTGGTAAAACACTGGAACAGGTTGCCCAGAGAGGTTGTGGATGCCCCCTCTCTGGAGGTGTTTAAGGCCAGGCTGGACATGGCACTGAGCAGCCTGATCTATTGGGAGGTGTCCCTGCCTATGGCAAGGGGGTTGGAACTCGATGAACTATTCTATGATTCTGTTGTGAGGGTGACAGGACACTGGAAGAGCTGCCCAGAGGGGTTGTGGAGTCTCCTTCTCTGGAGACATTCAAATCCACCAGCACACCTTCCTGTGTGACCTGGTCTAGGTTCATGCTCCAGCAGGTCCCTTCCAATCCCTGATATTTTGTGATTGTTGGGTCAGTATCAGGCACATGTTATGTCAAACTTCTAGTAAGCAGTTGCCCACAGGAAAGTCATGGTGCTTTTTAGGGGTTTCTCTGGTGCCAAGTGCTAATTAAAAGGTTGTAGATTGCAATTATGAGACTGTACATTGTTCTTTTCATCCTCAAGGTATCCCAGCATTTGCAAAGTAGCCAGTTAGAGACCATGTTCCTGGGCCAAGGGATCAGCTGCTGTGCTGAGAGCAGGTTGCATTATGTGGTGCTGCGGTCACAGGTTTCAGTTCCTTCTTGGAGCCTTCTCTGTGGGGAAAACGCTGAAGTTGTTCCCTGCTCACAATGACAATTCATGGAGATCTGCCTGTGAAGCCTCTGCAGTCACGTAGGCATTTCAGCAGCTCACATCCCCTGGCAGCACTTTGACTCCCAGCCTCTGCACCTTACTTCTCACCCTTGCCTCTTCCCCCTGCCCTTTGTGCTGCCTGCCCTTCAGCAAATGTATTCTCCCACCCCAAAACGGATCTGAATCTAGAGCTCTGAAATACAAGCAAGGGAACAGGGGATGCTCTTCAGTTTGATTTCTGCTGCTGGGCTGGCAGGGGAACAAAATGGAGGGGTGTGATGGGAGAGGGAGAGCACAGGAGGTGTCAGAGGAAGAAGAACTTTGGGAGAGAGGGGATGGAGAAAAAGCAGAGAGCAGAAGAAAAGGAAGGAGCTGCTGGAGATAGGGAGAGAGCAGAGCGGCAGCAGTGGGAAGAAATCAGCACGAATCAAAATTCCTTTGCTAACGGGGCTGGAGGTGGAAATCCAACAGGAACCAGTGTCAGTGGTTTTGTGGCAAGAGTGGAGGGAATAATTAATGATAATTTTCTTCCTTTTTCTTCTGAAGTAGGAAGAGAAAAACTGAGAAAAACTTGTGTTCAACACAAAGCAAGGAAAATTGAGAGGAATGGCATTTCACAGTCCAAGTTTTCCTTATAGGTGTGTCAGTCAAGGCTATTTTATTCTTGGCAACATCAGCAGTATCAAACTTTTGAGTTCAAAAATCACAGCTGTAGCCCTCCCCAGACAATGAAATGTTCTTTGAAGGAACAGATTCTGCATTTTCTTCATATGATTTGGGTGCCTTATGTGCTTGAACCTGGTTTTCATGGCACTCAAAAAACAATGTAAAAAATTCTTTTAGGCTGGATATAAGAAAGAAGTTCTTTTGCTGTGAGGGTGGTGAGACACTGGAACAGGTTGCTCAGAGAGGTTGTGGACCCCCCCTCCCTGGAGGTGTTTAAGGCCAGGCTAGATGAGACATTGAGCAGCCTGGTCTAGTGAGAGATGTCCTGCCTATGGCAGGGGGCCTGGAACAAAATGATCTTTATGGTTCCTTCCAATCCAAACGATTCTATGATTATCAGTGTTCTACACAAAATTACTGGAATTTGAGAACTGAAGCTTTATGAATTCACCACAACTTGTTCCAAAATCATATGAGTTGGTGTTTCACTGGGCTGTGACTAACAATGACCATTAGATGATAACTCCTACAGTCCAGGGAGAATCACAGGATAATCATGGCGTGGGTGGAAAGTAATACAGCTTTCCTAATCCATCTTTAAGGCATGGTAAGGTGGCTGTACTTCTACAGTGTTTTGATGTTAATGTGGTAATGCTGCCAAAACATTTATCTGCAGTTGTATTTTGATTTTGTGGGATCTCAGTAACAGAGTGACTGTCCAGCTCTCCAGGGTTAAGTATCCTTGCATGAGAATTCTTCATTTTCATCAGTATTAGGATCCTCTTAGAATCAGAGAATCATAGAATAGTTTGGGTTAGAAGGGACCTTAAAGATCATCAAGTTCCAACCCCCCTGGAGATGTTCCTAAAATATCAAGCTGAACAAGTAAAACATGTAAACCATAAATTCAAGGATCACCTTCAACCTTTATTCACTGGCAAAGCTTCAACTGAATGTCTTTTTTATTTGTAGCTACGTGTGTAAGGAGTAATGGCTCTAGCTACTAGTGCTACTGTGTTCTTGGGAGTCCACATGAAAAAAAATATTACTTTAGAAAGGTCTTTCTACTGTAGATGCAAAAGGCTTCATCAGTATAAATTTTTTTAATAAGGAATCCTTTTTTTAGCACTCAGACTTGGTTATTTGACATGAGAAATCTCATTTCTGGACAAGATGGAGACTGATTTGAGACATGAGCATAAATAATGGCTGGAGTGAAAGACCTTTAGAAACTTTTCTGCTGCCTCCCCTTAATGTGAGAGGAGAATTTAATGAGACAGACACCTAGCAACATGGACATTTAAAAATAAAACACAACAGACACCCCACCCAAGCCATATGCTCTCCTCCATCCACACTTCCTCAAGAGAGGAGAATGAAGCAAAGATGATGGATGTTGGTCTCGTCAGTTAATGTGCTACTCAATGGAGTTTAGATGTTATGGGGATTGAAGGTAGTTTTAAAAGCTTCTATAGACTATGAAAGAATAATTCTATCATTGCCAGAGCAGGTAACACCTGCTCACACAGGGGTTCTGACATCACAAAGAGATTTTCAGCAAGGTCATAACTGCAGCTTCACATTAGGGGAGCTCAGGTATGGTGATTAAAAAATCGTGGCAAGAGCACATGAAATGAAAAATCACAATAAAAGCTGGCCATCATGATGAAAGTTAGGTAGAAAATAGGACCATTAATCTCCCCCAAATGAAGAAAGAAGCAATGTAGCTGACATCAAACACCTTGTTAGAATAAGCCACCTTTAATTAGTTAATTTCTATGTTGGTCCATCTTTTATTTACTAGTATTTATGGACTATTTATGTCCCCTCTCTGGAGGTGTTTAAGGCCAGGCTGGATAAGGCACTGAGTAACCCAGTCTAGTGGGAGGTGTCCCTGCCTGTGGCAGGGGAGTTGGAAATAGATGATCTTTAAGGTCCCTTCCAACCCAAACTATTCTATGACTTAAGCCCATTAACTGATTTTTTTTTGTTTAATAAGATACTGATGCCTGCTATCAGGACATACAGAGGGGAAAAAAAGACCAACTGTCCCCATTTGCTATATTACCCAGTGAGGATCTTTAGAGCAGTTAGGATGGAGTCCTCCTGAAATGGTCCTGGGAGAGATGGAGTGTAGAGTTTTGAATCAAATGAGGAAGGGGAAGAGAGATCTGAATCTAAACTTTCCACGTGCTAGAAATAACCTTTTGACCCATGAATTGGAATGTAAAGAGAGTGTTAAAAAGACACTTAAAATGGAAACGTGTGTGAATTTTTTTAAAGGCTTACATAGAATCATAGAATGTTTTGAGTTGGAAGGGACCTTAAAGCCTGCTCTCCTCAGTGTTTCCAAGTGATTGGAGGAAGGTGACCCCTACTCAGTGTGCTGATGCTGGAAATCCCATCTAGAAGTGTCAGAGTCTCCTTTGCTCCTTCAGACATTGGAGTTTTTATGTTTCTCTGTTATGTTGGTTTGTGTTTCTGGGGTGGATCACTCTGAACACTGCTTGTGTCATATGAGCAGTCTTTTACTCAACCTCATCTCTTAAAACATGGCATCTCTCTGTACTGTCCTCTCTTTGCTTCCCCATCCAAGCTGGTGCAGTGTACTTCATGCTGAGTTGTGTTGTATAGCTCTTTCTCTTCTCTGCACACATTCTCACTGAGGTAAATTAGTTCCTCAGAGTAAATAATAAGGCATGAAAAAATCTGCCTTTTTGGGTAGGTGGTGATAGTTCTGCCTTTCAATTAACATTTTTTAAGGTAACTAAACAAACCTTTTGGGGCCCATCCTTTCACTGGCCACCTCATATTCTTCATCCCAGTATTCATCTTTGTTCCTTCTGATAAACCTTCCAATCTTACATCATTCCCCTGGGGTAAACTTTGAAGGTCAACTAATTTAGCAGAGCAAAGTTCTTAATTTGCTGAAGGAGGGAATTATTAATTTGTTCTGGTTCCTTTTGTTGACTTTCCAGGTTTCCTGCAGACAATTCACAGATGCGTACGCAAAGGGCCAGGGAATATTAGTTTCAAATATCTGAAATGTCTGTGTTGAAATGTATACATTGAAATGGAACACTCATTTTGTCATTGGGGATTTATTGCTTTATTTAAAAAAAAAAGTTCTTTGTGTTTCTGCTGGTGTCTGTTTGCTGATCCCACAAACAATTGCTGACATGAGGCAGATCGCCATCGCCCTCTCTGAGATTCATTCTTGGCAAATCAGACAGCAGGCTAAAAAAATGCCCAACGTAGCTTATACAAAATTAACTCTGAAAAGCAGTGTATTTTATGGAAAATAGTTTTGATGGTTAGCATGGCAACCTCAAG
Organism: Turnix velox; assembly: GCA_013400935.1. Taxonomy (NCBI): domain Eukaryota; kingdom Metazoa; phylum Chordata; class Aves; order Charadriiformes; family Turnicidae; genus Turnix; species Turnix velox. The sequence goes on from VZTY01035083.1 coordinate 79,763, forward strand.
TCCTCTTAGCCAGTGAAGACCTCCAGTACCTTATGAACTTGTAACTGATCTTATTGTTATACTTCTGAACCTTTAGGAACCATCAAAGCTGTAACCAAAAAAGGAAAGTGTAAACCAAGAGTAACCCCAGCTTTGCCCATAATGTATTTTTCCATAGGCATTCCAAATTCTCTAGCTATGGCTAACAGAGCATTAGAGATAGTGTATTGGCTGGAGCACCTCCCTTCTGAGGACAGGCTGAAGGAGTTGAGGTTGTTTAACCTGGAGAAAAGAAGGCTCAGGGGGGACCTCATAGTGATTTACCAATACCTGAAGGGGCTCTACAGAAAGGCAGGGGTAGGACTTTTTAATATGATACATGATGGTAGGATGCAAATTGGAAGAGGGGAGATTTAGGCTGGATAGAAGAAAGTTCTTTCCTGTGAGAGTGGTGAGAGACTGGAACAGGTTGCCCAGAGAGGTTGTGGATGTCCCATCCCTGGAGGTGTTTAAGGCCAGGCTGGATGAGGCAATGGGCATCCTGGTCTAGTGGGAGGTGTCCCTGCCCATGGTAGAGGGCCTGGAACTAGATGGTCTTTAAGGTCCCTTCCAACCCAAACTATTCTATGATTCTAAGAAAAAAATATTTTACTTGTGGCTGAAATTAGTGAAAGTACTAAGGAAAGGAAGACATGTTGAGATTGTTTAGTTTTATTGACACAAGCAAGAATGAGAAGCCTGTAAATAACAGCTGAAAGAAAGGCCAAAGTCTGTTCTCAGGGGGAGGTGGGGCTTCCAAATGCTGGAGTTCAGATGTGAGCTCGTGTGCATTTGATATTGAAGAATTCAGAAAGAAAACCTCCTGTAAGTGGAGAAATAGAATCCGATGTATCTACTCCTGATTCCAGCTGAGAAATTCCATAGGATGAAGAGCAACAAATGTTCTGCTGCGAGAGGAATATTTGGGGCTGACCACAAATACCAAGTGACATCAGTGTTTTTTGGGCCATGCTGACAGAAGTGCCAGTTGCTCTGAGCTGTGCTCGCATGCCTCAAGCTCATCATGGTGTGTCACTGCCCAGATGCTTTGCACGCAAAAACCTGGCATTTCTTTAAAGCCATCTTTTTTTTAACTGCCTTTTTTTTTTTTCCAAAGCCATGGGCTTGCAATGGAACAGAAGAGGGTTTTGAAGTGAAAATTGAAAATGGTTAAGAGTTTCTCATCTCCAAAATCAGCCTGTCTACTTGAGCCATAGTTAGTTCCGCCTTAATTCTGACACAGCAGAAGAGCTCAAGATGTTTTCTAAGCCGAGTTTTGCAGTTTGTAATTTTAGAAGCAGCCACTGAAACACTCCCCTGTTGCAGCAAGTTATTCACAATTTTAAGGCCCTTTTCTGCTTGGCTGGAAAGAAAAAAATATTTTAAGAAGAAATGTGGGAAGAATCTATTTCTTCACAACAAATAGTTGGAGATGGCCGTGCTTGATGATCATTTAGGTGACTGTAATCACTGGTGGCTCCCTAACGTTGCCCACTCCAACTTCTAAGCACTCTTTAAGATGAAGTTTGTTTGTTTGTTGGCATTATTTGATACTTGTACTGGCCTCACCATGCTGTCTGAGAGCCACTCAAAAGTGCGTCAAACAACATGACTAACATTTCACATGTGGTTTGTTCTTTCTTCAGTCCTGTCCCTGGGGAGAAAATTGCATGCTCTGGCAAAGTTTTGTTGTTTAATTGTTGCTTTTCTTTTTTCCTTTTTCCTGAAGCCTGTGACATGTGTTTATTTGAAAATTGAAGAATTATGTCTTGTTCATAGAGCAGAAGTTGGTGATGTGCTGATGTTTGCTACTACAAAAGTGTGTTCTCAGTGGGTTCTTGAAGTTTTGGATTCTTCAAAACCAAACATCATCCATTTAAAACATGGCTTAGTGTCTGGAACTTCACAGACCGTCCTTGAGGAGTCAGGAGAGATAACAGAGGATCGATTTGATGCTTGTGGTAGCACAGCCTTGTGTTACTACTAGTTTTTCTGATAAATCACAGAATGGCAGGGACTGGAAGCAGCCTCAAGAGATCATCCAGTCCAATCTCCCTGCTGGAGCAGGAACACCCAGATCAGGTCACACAGGAAGGCGTCCAGGTGGTGGTTGAATGTCTCCAGAGAAGGAGACTCCACAACCTCTCTGGGCAGCCTGTGCCACTGTTCTGTCACCCTCATCTTGACAAAGTTGGGTTTTTTTCCCTCATATTTTTGTGGAACAAATATGGTAGTTTTGTTGGATATTCCTTTGGTTCTGCATCAGACTTCTGCTCCATACTCTGAATGAGCTTATTTAGAAACAGTGTATTGATTTTAAAATTGTTCTCTTGACTTCTTCATCATTGTCCATTTTTGCTTAATTGATTTTCTTTCTATGTTTTCTTTCTGATTCTCTTTCTGGTGCCTCTGTGATGTAAAAAGGGAAGGGTAAAAAAAGGCAAATAGCAACCAACAGCTGGTTTCTTACTTCTGGTTAAAGATGTCGTGGCCTTTCTCAAGTATGAGATGACAGTGATAATTTTCTGATAAAATTCTGTTTGGTTAATAGTGCTTTTATAACTTATATCTAAACTATGACTAGGTTCTCTTCTGCTGGGTCCTTGTGGCCTATTGCTTGATGCTGCTTTGTGTTGTTAAAACATTTTATAACTGTCTTCTTAGGAGTTGTTTATGCCAGGAAGAACAGCCAACACACAAACATACGCACACATATGTGTGTGTACAGCACCCACACACATTCCCACTCATACATAGTCAGTAGTCTGTAATAAAAGCACTTTGCTGCTAAATAAATTGAAAACAGTATTAATGCAATAAATGTCCAGACAGGATTGATTCTGTGTATTTTATGGCATCTGCTGTTGCTCTCTGTTTCAGAGCTACTGATATGTTCAAGTCTGCATAATGTTGTTATCCCCAGACATGATGCTGGAGCTTGACTAAGAGCATGAATATTGGCTTGTTTTATTTAGTATTAAGCTTAGGCCGTGATTAACCACTTGGTGTACAGACAACATCTTGTAGTTTGCATTTCTAATGTGGATGGTGGTTATTTTCAGTCATTTTTGTCCATTTTCTGTCAACTGCAGCAGAGGTCTATCAGTAAAAACTACTGAAACTCAACATCAACCACCAAATGTAGTGGTTATCAGGACAGTGATGAATTCAAAATTATGAAAACCTTCTAAACTAACTCTGCAGTTGAAAGGATAGCTTTTTGTCCCACTCTGCTCTGATTTCTGTTCCATTAGAGGAGCATGCAACATGCCATTATCCTGTATTTACTCTTTCCATCCAGTTCATTTACAAACATTAGGTGTAAGAAAGCAGTGATTAGCGTGCAGAGGTATGGACAGATATGTTAGCAGTTAATGTAATGAAGCAGCATAATTCATTCTTTGCTGTCTGCCTTATGTAGGGGGAAGCAAATGTGCATTAATCATGCAGAGAGCAGGAAATTGAGATGTATGGAAGGGAAGAGTGATGTGATACCTGAACCCATCCCCCAGCCTCACAGAGCTGGCAACGCATCCGTTTTTGAGTAATAACAGCGTTTTGACAGACAAGCCGTTTGACAAGCAGGGCTGACCAGAAGGGGTGGAGGAAAGCAGGTACTTATTAGTGAGAAAAAGGAGGGAACAAAGTGCTCCTCCATCTGAACGTGAAGCAATGCTGACCCAGTTAGCATCTGCTAATGTGGAAGCAGACTGACAGGTTTTGGAGATCAGCCTTCCATGGGGGCTGGATATTGCTCCACAGGCTAATGCTCTTCAACATAGTTTGGTCCAAGCTTTCTGAGAGCTCTGACTGCATGGAGAGGTGGAGACGATCACCTGCCCCTTGAGAGATGGGCCTGTAGCCCACTTGTCATCTCTGGAGGAGCCATCTACAGGTTGTCACAGAATCACAGAATATCAGGGTTTGGAAGGAATCTCAAGATATCATCTAGTCCAATCCCCCTGCCAGAGCAGGAACACAGGAGGATGTTCCGGAGGGTTTTGAATGTCTCCAGAGAAGGAGACTCCACATGCTCTCTGGGCAGCCTGTGCCACTGTTCTATCACCCTCACTGTGAAAAAAGGTTATTTTCTTATATTTCTGTGGAACCTCCTGTGCTCCAGCTTGCACCCATTGCCCCTTGTCCCGCTGCAGAAGCGAAGTGCAGTCTGCAAGATGCTGGATGTGTGAAGAGCAAGAGTAGGGGCTTCTCAGCCAGCCAGGGCAGGAGCAGCCAAAGGGCAAAACTCCTACTGTGGCCAGAGAAGCAGAGAAAGATGTCTCTTGAAGGATGCTCACCCACATGGCTCACAGAGGGAGGCAGACTCATTGGGAATCTGGCTGTGCCAAGCAGAGCAGCACTTGGCACTTTTCTCCCTAAAATCTGGCTCCTGGGGTGCAGGACCAGCTTGGCACTGGCTGAGTCAAGGCAAGCGTGACAAAGCCCTGGAGTCTGCTCAGCTGGTCCCCATCAGAGCTGCATCCTTCTTCTGTCACTCATTCCTCAAGGCACAGCACTGCAGCAAGACCAGAAGATCTGGGGCACTTTAGGCACTCCCAACAAGGGGTGGCACATCCCATAGAGCATTAATGCTGCTTTGACTGGCCCATACTCTCAATTCCTGAAACCTTTCATGGACTTTATTGTTCTTTACTGTGAGGGTGATGAGACACTGGAACAGGTTGGCCAGAAAGACTGGGGATGCCCCCTCCCTGGAGGTGTTTAAGGCCAGGCTGGATGAGGCACTGAGCAACCTGGTGTAGTGGGAGGTATCCCTGCCTATGGCAGGGGAGGCTGCAACTAGATGATCTTTAAGGTCCTTTCCAACCCAAACCATTCTATCTGTACTCTCAATTCATCACATAGTACTTTGTGTTGGGAAAATAGGTGCTGGTCCCCACCCTGGTACAGCTCCATTTTAACCCCTCTTCTGTGGCCAGTGGTGTAGGCTGGTGGAGGTGGGACTTGGGAGTGAAAACCATGATCTTTGCAATCACAGCACTGATCTTTGGGCTTTATAACTCTGTACTGGCCAAGGTAGATGTGACCAAAAGGGTTTCCACCATATGCTTTGGCCTGATTGAATTTCAGTTCACAGAATTGTTGCATATGACATTTATATATACTTTTATATCCCTATATACTTTTACACATGCTTTGAATTGAATCAGATCATAAAAATGATGAAGATTAAGCATAAAAGGAAGATAAGAGAACAGGCAGCCCTGGCTGATGTTCACCAGCCCATCATGCTGGGTGTTACTTTTTTTCACTGCTTCCTATTTTACCATGAGTTGTCACTTAAGGAAAGTTAAAATAATTTTTCTTTATTATGAATCTCATAAAAATGAACACTTTATTTCATTGCTGGTTTATTTCCTTCTCTGCTCTCAGCTCTGGTTTTGTTTTGGGTTTTTCCTACCCATCCTGATTTTAGATTTAGTTTGTGGGAATTTGGTTTCGCTTTCCTATTTCCCCCAAATTCCAAGATGCTTTATACTTAAAAGAAATCTGATAGATACTTCCAAGGCAGAAGATATTTATCTTGCCTAAATAATCTCCTATTCAGGCAAATAAGAATAAATCCATCAGGAGAAAACTTATGCTAATGATATTGTAGGCATAAGCATTGGGTAACTTGTGCTGGCTGTAGGTAACAGACTCTCATATTTACTTTGTTTTTAATTATTTTGGGGCTGTTAACTGAGAGATGTGGTTCAGTTTAATGGCTCACAGGACTGGGCTCTGTTACTTTCCTTGATTTTTGATCATTGGCCAAGAAGGCCAATGAGATCCTGGGGCATATTAGAAGGGGCATAGTCAGTATGTTGAGAGAGGTTCTCCTCTCACACTACTCTGCCCTGGTGAGACCACATCTGGAGTATTGTTTCCAGTTCTGGGCCCTCAGTTCAAGATGGTCAGGGAACTGCTGGAGAGAGTCCAGCACAGAGCCACAAAGATGATGAAGGGATTGGAGCATCTCTCTTATGAGGAAAGGCTGGAGGAGCTGGATCTCTTTAACTTGGAGAAGACTATAAATATGGAAACGGTGAATGTCAGGAGGATTGACCTCCAATGATAGGACTCGAAGCAATGGGTGCAAGCTGGAATACAGGAGGTTCCACAGAAATGTAAGAAAAAAATTTTTCATAGTGAGAGTGGCAGAACAGAGGCACAGGCTGCCCAGAGAGGGTGTGGAGTCTCCTTCTCTGGAGACATTTAAACCCTTCCTCGATGCCTTCCTGTGTGACCTGATCTGGGTGTTCCTGCTCCACCAGGAGGACTGGACTCGATGATTTTTTGAGGTCCCTTCCAATCCCTCATATTCTGTGATCTGTGTGCTCTCCTTTCTCTTTTCCTGTTCTCTCCATGTGTTCTTTCACACCAGAACCAAGCCTGCAGCTCTATAAGAAAAAAAAAGTAGTAATTTTCAAGAGCCCCTGGATGATATTTCCAGTCACATTTTTGCCACATCGTTTTGTCTCCAGCTGCCAGAAGAAATTTCAAATGCATCGCAGCAACTGCTCAAACTGATAACATGTGAAAGGTTGAGCAGAAATGGTTTATAAAATTTCTGACACAGTATGTCTTGTGCTGCTGTTCTGTGTCATGTTCCATAGTTTTATGTCCTAATCTGACATTATGAGATTACATAATCATTCGATCTTTAAACAAGTATTCCTTTGAAATGTTGGACAGAGTTATGGCACTTCAGGTATTATTTCTCATTATGGACAGATAGGTCAAATCTGCAAACAATTTAATGGCCATCCATCGCTCCCCTTGTCAAATTAATCCTCCCAGAGAATGTGCTGTTTGGTGGTAGGAACGTTTAGAAGCCTAATCCTTCAAGGTGTTAAATACACAGCTCCTCTCAACTCCAAGTGGAGCTGAAGGCTCTCAGCGCCTCGCTGGAGAAGGACTCCAATTGGCCTGCTTTTATAGTAATCCTGATTGCATGCACTTCCTGCACGTACACTGGGATTCCAACTGCCCTTCAGCCTTACTTCATTGAAACCTGAGAAGAAGCTGTGCAAATGTGGGCTAAAATGGCTCCATATGCTTCTTGGTTTCAGCATGTGCTGAGGATTTCATTTTTTTTAATCTCAGCTGAGAATGCTGTGCTCAGCTCGCTGAGCTTCAGAGAAACATGGTGTTCCCATTAGCACTTTAACCCTTGTCCAAAATAAATTACCCCAAGCCACTATTCAGCTTAGCAGCAGCAGGCAAATTGGAAGGGTCTGAGATGTCATAAAAGGACTAAACTTGACCCCTGAATCTCAAGAGAGAAGAATTTCCTTATTGGATGGGCTGCCCAGCGAGGTTGTGGAATCTCCTTCTCTGGAGACATTCAAAACCCATCTGGATGCATTCCTGTGTGACCTGGTCTAGGTGTTCCTCCTCTGGCAGGGGTATTGGACTAGATGATCTCTTGAGATCCCTTCCAATCCATGATATTCTGTGATTTGAAGCGTTGGAGGAAAGAATAGTGCTTGAAGTGCACACAGCACAGTTTTGTGGAGCAAACATTGATGTGATTAATTCCTCAAACAGATTGTCCAAAGATGGCTTGACGGATCTGCTGCCTTTCTTCACTGGAGCACTGATCTTGTGTGTGTGTACATCAGCTGAAGTCCTGGAAGACCACTGGCATCTCATTTTAGCTGACTCACTGAGTAACTCAAGGGGACTCCCCTCCAACTCTACCAAACCTCCAGAAGTCCTGATGGAAAAAGGAAGGATTGCACTGAGAACCAGGTGAGATTTCCAGGGCATCACTTCTCCTTTGTTTAAGGTATTGTGGAAAGAGCAGCTTTCACTCCAGTGAGCTGCAACATCTGCTGTATTCCTACTTCAAGACCAAGGTGGACAGAGCTTTGACTACCTGGTCTAGAATCATAGATGGTTTGGGTTGGAAAGAACCTTAAAGATCATCTAGTTCCAACCTCCCTGCCATAGACAGGGACACTTCCCACTAGACCAGGTTGCCCAGTGCCTCATCCAGCCTGGCCTTAAACAACTCCAGGGTTGATACAGATCAGCTGCTCACTGTCTCTTCTCCTACAGCAGCGTCTCACCATAAAGCATTATTTTCTTCTATCCAGCCTAAATCTCACTTCTTCCAATTTCCATCCATTACTCCTAGAAGGTGTCCCTACCCATGGCAGGTGGGTTAGAACCAGATGGGCTTTGAGGTCCCTTCCAATCTAAACCGTTCTATGATTCTCTCCAGGAGAAACTTGCCACTCGAGCCTCCATTTCCATCCCTCTGTTTCTCCACAAAACATTTCAGACATGCAGCACAGGGCTGAGGGAGAAGGAGACAGGGTCATGACCAACATGTCTGCAAGGGAATGCATGTGCCTGGGAGGCACTGGGTGGTGCAGCGTGTTCCCTTCAGCCTCCTGCAGGTGCACCAAATAAATCAGCCCCAGATTGCTTGAAAGTATGCAGGAAATTTTGTGTAACCAGGGAAGCATGTAGTGAGGGTGTCGGGGAATGGAAGGAGGGCCAGCACCTGCTCTGTGTCTCTAAGAAAAAATAACAGTCTAAATCAGGGAGTACTCAGTGATGGGAGGGAGTCTCAGATGGTCCTGAAAGAGGGAGGTGATCTAAAATACTGCTGTGGAATTAGACCTTGTTCTTCAGACAGAGTTAATAGGAACAAGACATCTGAATATCCAGGCTGCAAATGGTGATTTGTTTCTGACTCTGCAGAGTCCTGCTGTGAAAAGCCCTGGTGCTGTGACATATAAAAAAGAGGAAAAAAAAGAGACTTTTAAATTGGTACAGGGAAAATAAATTCCACATCCTAATGCTGACAGTTTAAATATGCGATTTTTTTTTTCCCAGAAGCCACTAAAATAATTGCTGTAAATAAATAGTTTTACACAATTCTTCACTGTTATATGGTGTCCTCACTTGCTTAGGAAGGCATTGGTGTTCATGAAAGAGCCAAATCAATATGCACTTTTTCCACTACAAATATTTGATTGTTCCAGTATAAAAGTTTGGGTTTTATAGAAGTGGATTACTGGGCAAGTATTATTTAGCTGTGACACCACGCTGGTGCTGAGTAGTGATGTCAAAGTTGATTGTACATTTAAATGTGGATGAATCAGCATGAAGTGGATAGTGAGAAAATACCTTTTGTAGCATATTACATTTATGTAATTTTTCCTTGTTTTCCTCTTTTTTCCTGAAGTACTGCTCATTGTATTTTCTTCTTGCTATTGGCAGAGTCTGTTCTGAAGCCGATTTGAATAACTTTGACTCACCTCAGGAATGCTGGGTAAGTCTCAGTAAAGACAAACACTATGAAAACATAGAAACTTATTTCCCCATTTATTAAATAATTGTGGATTCTTCTTGGAAGCTTCATAAGAAGCTCATAAGCTCATTTTGATACTATTCCTAAGGCACAGAAAGATGTATCATCTTAGTTCTGCTTTTCTCATTTGGTGCTGGCGTGGCTGAAATTGCCTCATATTTGTAATTGTGAGACCATGTAATTATGACGCTATCTCTAAGGGCAGCATAACAGGGCTGATATTCAGCAAGGGCCAAGGAGGTCACTGCCAGGTGGTTTGATGGAGCTTTGTGATTTATTTCTATTCAAATTGTCTGTTGACTCCCAAAAAGAAGGAAAGAACCAGGCTCCAGGCTGGCTTGTCATTTTTGCTGCCTTAGTTTTGTCTTTTCTGAGACTTTCTCTTGCTGGTGGAAGCCTCCCAGCCACAGGAAGGTTTGCCACAGAAGCAAACCCAGGCACTGCACTTGGAGTGGAGAAAAAATGTTGAGTTGCCTCACATTAGGTCACACTGAAATGCCTCCATGGCTTGATCCAGCATTACCATGGCAAACATGGCTTGATCCTCCTAAAGGTGTTGCAAAAACACACGGAGAATGACACAGAGGTGATTGGAGACAACCAACATGGCTTCAGCAGGGGCAAATCATGTCTGACCAATTTGGTGGCCTTCTATGACGGAGTCACATCATCAGTGGACAAAAGAAGGGCAACTGACATCATCTACCTGGACTTGTGCAAGGCATTTGACACTGTCCCGCATGACATCCTGGTCTCCAAACTGGAAAAGAATGGGTTTGATGGATGGACCACTCGCTGGATAAGGAGCTGGTTGAATGGTCAAACTCAAAGAGTTGCAGTCAATGGCT
>VZTY01035084.1:629-77617 GCA_013400935.1 Turnix velox
GCTCGGCCGCCCCCCTCCTGCCCCCCCCGCGCTGGAGGAGGGCGAGCGCACAGAGACGAGCCCCGCAACGCCGCCGCCCCGCAGAGCGGCGCCGGAGCCTTGCTGCAGGAAGAGCCGAGCCGCACAGCGCAGGTACCGCGGGTGGACAGTGCGGGTCCTGCCCCGCCAAGCTGCTGGAGAAAGGGCGAGAGAAGGGGCGGTGGCACGAAGGCCCGGAGAGGGGCTGAGGGCGGGGATGAGTCTAAAGCGGCGGGGTGCTGATTGAGGGGACGGCCGGGCTGGGCGCGGGGTGAGGCGGGGGGAAGGGCCGAAGGCAGCCGGGGCGCTCACTGAGGGGCGGGGGCGGCCCAAGGCCTGCGCTTGGAAAGTGCTCGATCACCCCCGGAGCCGGTGGGTGAGGAAGAGTCCCGGCGGCTCCGCAGCACCATCCCGGTACAGCCCCGGCGGGGCAGGTCCCTGTCACTTCCCTGAGAGGAGCAGCCCCCGCGGTTGGGGTGAGCCGGGCTGAGCCGACCAGGCGCCTGTGCCCTCCTGGATGTCTCGGTGAGGGGCAGGAGGGCGAACATGTCTCCTTCCCCTCCCTGAGGTAAACGGGGTCGGTGTTTGGCTGCTGCCGCTCGGCACCGGGCTGGGACTGCCGGCACGGGTTTGGCGTTCGCTTGCGTTTTTGGAAGCTTTAAAAAAATACTTTATTGTACGTACTTTAAGAATATTTTCTAGGGAAAGGGTAGCAACGTTGGACCTTCGGCCATGCAGGAATTGTTCTTGCAGGCATTTGCAGTTTGAATCCCTGGGTCTCCCGATGGGACAGTGACAACTTTGGGCTGGTAAAAACTTTGCTCAGGGGTGTATGAACCGTTAGAGCTGCATTAGCGTTGGTGTTTTGGAATGAGGGAAGAAGCAGTTTGGTTGATGTCCTAAGTTTAGCTGAAATAAGAGTAAAGTTTCTTGAGATATGAGTGGAAGGGTGGTAGGCAAAGAGAAAAGTGGATAAAGTGAGTCCATCTTCCTCTTCTGAATATGAAAATTGATATTTTTAGTGGCTTAGATTCATTATTTGTAGCATTTCTTAGAGTCTGAGGTTTGATGTAGCAGTAGTCTCCCATGCCAGAAATATTTTCCCTGTCTTCAGAAGAAACACACACATTATATTGTATATTTTGGTGTTTTGCTACATAATATGTGATACACTCAGCTCAGCTATGAAATAACAGTTGAGCCTCAGAAGATGGATTACTTATGGTTGTGTGCTGAATAAACTTGGGGTTTATTTCCTGTTTCCTTATGGTTTGACACAATGAAAAGGAGTTGGGGGAGGGAGGAAACCAGTTTAATGTTACACCAAGTGTGTCGATATATTGTAAAGTCATGGCTCATTCCTGAGCAGAGGATTAAGGAGTAAAATTTCCAAGTGACTGACTAGTTCATCATGTCACATCCCAACGTGTCAAAAACTTTCTTAGTCAATGCAGAATGATCTTCTGTTTCAAAACGTAGAGCATTTGAGACGAGAGTTTAAAAACACCTTCTCCCAAAAACATTTTTAGATTGTGGGATGTTTGTTCTACTCAATTTTTACTGTTTTTACCAACCACAAAGAAGCAAAATCTTAAAAAAGACGTGAAGTGCATCTACATCTTCATCACAAACCAAAAGAAAAATAAAAAAAGGCATGAAATCTTTGTGTGGTACCATTTTTGTTGAGGTAATTTGGAGTTTTCTTTGGAAACAGTCATTGAAAATATCCAGAGAGTCTAATAGTGGCAGCAAGGTCTGTCAGTGATTTGTGCCCAGATAGTGGTCTCTGCTCTGCCATACAAGCCTCCTGCAGAGACTGCATCTGTGAGGGTTTCTGCTGCTGCTGAATTTCTTGTTGGCATGTCTCTGTGCACTTGACTTCACTTAACTAATACCATAGAGATTTTTAGAAAAAGATATACTTTTCCATTATTTCAGAATGCACTCAGACAGTATTTCCTGTGGTTTAATTTAATGCTGAACTAGAGTGGACTGGGAATTTGTGTCAAATTGGTGGCTAACATCAACCTGCACTTTGGATCGTGGATATGTATTACCCACTGTAAATTAGTTCAGCATTTTAACAAATAATTTAATCTTGTTGAATTCCTGTCATTGTGATAAAACCCTCCTGTCAGTTTGCTGCACTTTATCTGTATTAGATAAACAATATTGTCTACAACAACAGGAATAAAGCCATGCTCAGACGTGAATTGAAATTATTGTTAGGTTTTAGGTGGATGATTATACTATACTGATTTTTATGCACTTGCCTCGCTATTACACCAGCTTTCAAGTCTCCAAGGAAATAAAACCAGAGCATTCCATGCATTTTTAATCAGACTGAAGCTAGCTTTTGCTTTTTGAAGTTTAGTTATTCATATTTGTGTGTTTCATTTTGTCAGGATCAGCCTTCTAGATACCATACTGTCTTTCTCACTGCTAGTAACATCGATTAGTTATTATAATTCTGTTTGCCTGTAAAGAAAATAAAGTTCTGTGGTCCCTGTAGTGGAGATAAGTTTACCTTTTGACTGAAAATTGCAGAAATTACTGTAGCTAATATTTAAGTGCTGTGGGTGCTAGTGGACCACTAGTTTCTGTCGTAGTGCTTAGGAAATGGCTGGTTTTTCTCTCAGTAGCTGAATGTAGCTGTTTCTTGGTTTCCTGGAATAGTTCCTCTCATGTGGTGATAAAGATTAGGGTGATGATAAGAAACATGAAAGCAAAATATATTCATCATGATGATTTGATGTGTTCTGAAAGCTGGATTTTTTAAAATGTCTTGAATGCTTTGCATTGCTAAAAAAGCTATTGCATTTTTAGCCACACTTTCCAGGGCATTTTTTTCTCTACTTATGTCAAGCTTTGTCCTCAAAACTTCACAGAAATCATTCAGCATTCCTAGAAAACTGTGTCTTGTAATTTCTTTCACACTTCATCAAGTGTTTATTGTGCTGTTGTCCCGATCGATGTCACCATTATGTATGAGAGTTGTGTGTGGTCACATTCTTATTTTATAAAACCAGCAAACACAGAACAAAGTTTATGGTAGATTTCACTTAGGTCTTTGTTGTTTTTAGGCTTTGCTACCTTCTTCAGATACAAGGTATCCTGTGAAACTTGGAATTCAGTAACTTTAGATAAGCATTTTTTTGCTGGGTTTGGAACTATTCCTGTTGGAGCGAACAAGTTCTTTATGTGAGCATCATTGTTCACAGAACATCAAAATACAGCTCTTTTTTTGTTTTGCAACACAGATGAAAGTAGCTGAGAAACTAGGAAGAATTCTGTTTGCAGCTCTGTGATAATTTGTTCTTTATCCCAGCATGAAATGCCATGTGAACATGGCAAGACCCACCTGACAATATATATCAAGATGCACTTGGATTGCATCTTTTAACAAGTACTCAAGATTTTCAGTGATAGAACAGATGCACACTTTTCCTGCAGCAAATTGCTTCATCCAGAAGACTGTTCAGTGGAGAGCATAAGAGAAAGGGGACTTGTTTCAACATCTGTGATTTCAGAATCAGGCTTCTAAGCTGGATAAATGCATACAAGAAAATACAATGTAAGTGGAAGTTGCCCTGGTCTGAAATACTCAGCAGCAATTAGAGGAAGTGGATGATTGTGTAATAAGCTGCTGGGTTTTGTTGCTTTTGGTCAAACAGATTCTTTATTTCTTTGTGCTGGTTGGGATAAGCATATGATACCTGGGTTGGTGAGTGGAATTGAATGCCTTCATAGCACAGGATATGCCATAAAATATATGCGTAAGCAACTGTAAGATTTACTGTCTCCTGCATTTTTCACATGCTAGTACACGTAAAATTTGATTACTAAGACTTACAGGTCTGCTTGATTTAACAGTCTTAAAATCTTGGACCTCCTTCTGCCAGGCCTGGTATTCTGTTTCTGTGTGCTCCGGGTTGTGATCTTGTGATGACTGTCCCTTCTGGTCTGTTCTTGGAGACTGCAGTTGAACACCATCACAGTTAGTCCCATCCTGCCTACTCTTGGTTCAAATTTCCCCACTGTTGGCCAATAAAACATAAAACTGTGAAATACTTGGCATACTTATAGCAGTGTATTAATTCTGGATAAAACGCAGTCAGGTCTGCTTGATTCAAAGGAATAATTTGGTCCAAACTGATGAATCTTATCACTGGTCAATTGAAGCTTGTGTGTGCACATGTACATTCAAAGGCTGGTCTCTGGTTTCCTAACTTCTTCAAAGTCCTCCTCATCAAGGGTTTAACCAGCTGATCATTACCAGTACTTTGACTAAAGTAACAGTCAAGTCTTCAGGGGAGTTCACTTTCTCTTTGTGTCTACTTTTTTTTTTTTCTTTCCTTTTTTGGGGGGGTTTATTTCACTCCTCTTTGTCTTGGGGCTGAATTTGCTTAGATGTTTTCATGTTAGTTTGTCATAGTTCCATGGAATCATAGAATCACAGTCAGAAGGGACCTTCAAAGGCCATCTAGTCCCACCCCCACAGTGAGCAGGGACATCCTGCACTAGATCAGGTTGCTCAGAGCCTCAGCAAGCTTGGCCTTGGTTGTCTCCAGGGACTGGGCCTCCACCATCTCTCTGGGCAATCTGTTCAAGGGTCTCTGCACCCTCATGGGGGAAAAACTTCATCCAAACATCTAACCTAATTCTGCCCTGCTCTGGTTTCATCCTGTGGCTCCATACCCTGGCAAACAGCCCCTCCTCAGCTTTTCTGTAGCCCCTTCAGGCACTGGGAGGTCTCCCCAGGTGCAGCCTTCTGTTTTCCAGCCTCAACAGCCCCAGCTCTCTCAGCCTGGCCTCCTAGCAGAAGTGCTCCACCACTCTCATCATCCTTTTGGCTTCCTCTGGACCCTCTGCAAGAAGTCCACGTCCTTGTGCTGAAGGCTCCAGAGCTGGATGCAGTAATTCCAGATGGGGTCTCAGAAGAGCAGAGTAAAGGGGCAGAATCCCCTGTCTTGACCTGCTGGCCATGGCTTTCCTGATGCAGCCCAGGAGACAGTGGTAGAAGTCAAAGTCTGCACTGTCTTTTGATTACTAATAAATACCTTTACCTAGTTATTGAATGTTCCCACTGCAGTAGTATTTCCAGTGTCTAAACTTCAAGCTCATCTGAAATGAAAATTATCTTGGCACTGAAATAATCAGAATTTATTTCACACAAAATTTTCAAGAACCTGTGATTGTAGTTCATTTAAATTACATTACTTCTATTCATGTTATAAACATGAATTAAGTTATAGCTGAAGATGACTCAATCCATCATTCCTTGAGCAGTCAGAGCTCTCCTGGAAGTTGAGTTTGATCTTTGGCTTTTTGTTCTCTGGACCTCAGTGCCTTCTTATTTTTGCCCCCTCCTATAAGCAATGTAGCTGTAGCTGTTGGACTTTGGACTATGTTTCATTCATCAACAGCTGAATTTGGCTGGTTTTTTCAACCCAGCTGGCAAAGAGAGCATCACTCTCGGTTTTGTTTTGTCAAAAGTGAGCCTGAGGGGCTGGGCAGGAGTTCTCTTCATGTTTGGGAAACACTGGATCAGGTACATGCAAGGGCTTAACACAGGCTGGAGCATCGATCCTCTCACCAGGCAGCCGGCTCAAATGCAGAGGTGTAACGATCCTCCCATTAAACTTTTAAAACAGTGCTGCAGGAATAACATTGATCTGAACTGTTAATGACTGGAACTGAACATGTCAGGCTGGAAGGCTTTTTCTTAAACGTGTCAGGTTGCTTGTGAGATAGGTGAAAAATAAATATTGCTTTCTGAGGAAAACCCTGTGAATTTGAAGTTGGTTAAAACTCGGATGCAGTGAAGGTCGACTTGAAGCTAATGAATGTGTTTCAGCTCTGTTTTTCAGCCAGGTGGTGATTTTGGCATCGATTGTGTAGTAAGCGCAATGGCAGCTGTTATGAACATACTGGTAATCATTAATGGTTATTTTTTTTATCATTACTACTTTTTTTTTTCACTGTTGCTCATTACTGGCAGTGAGTAATAGTGATCATTTCTTAGAATCACAGGATCACAGAGTTAGAAGAGACCTTCAAAGGCTATCTAGTCCAACCCCCACAGTGAGCAGGGACATCCTGCACTAGATCAGGTTGCTCAGAGCCTCAGTAAGCCTGGCCTTGGATGTCTCAAGGGATGGGGCCTCCACCACCTCTCTGGGCAACCCGGGCCAGTGCCTCACCATCCTAATACTGAGGAACTTCCTCCTAACATCTAGTCTAACCCTGCCCTGCTCTAGTTTCAAACCACTGCCTCTTGTCATGTTGCTCCATACCCTGGCAAACAGCCCCTCCCCTGCTTTTCTGGAGCCCCTTCAGACATTGGGAGACCACTGGGAGGTCTCCCCAGGTGCAGCCCTCTGTTTTCCAGCCTCAACAGTCCCAGCTGTCTCAGCCTGGCCTCATAGCAGAAGTGCTCCAGCCCTCACATCATCCTTGTGGCCTCCACTGGCCCCTCTTCAAGGGCTCCAGAGCCAGACACAACTTCAGGTGGGGTCTCAGAAGAGCAAAGTAAAGGGGCAGAATCCTCTCTCTTGACCTGCTTTGCAGCAGCAAAGCCCAGGATACAGTTGGCCTTCTGGTCTGCTGGCACTGTAAATTTATGTCCAGCTTAAAGAAGTGTAATGCTGTTTTTACTTCTTGGCTAGACCAGTCTTTGAACAAAACTGAATCCACAGATTTATTATCTTTATACTTACTGTCAGATTTTATGCAGAATTATTTGAATACTTTTGAAATTAGACAACTATAAATAATTCTTATTAAGTTAAGCTAAAGAGCACTTTATTTTCTTCAATACGTAGTAGATATAAAGGTCCTAGATCATCATCTAGATTGTATACTATGTCTTTGTCTGAGTATTGTGCTCAGGTTGAGAGTTCATTTTGATCCGATTTCTGTTTGAGCAGCATTTGTCTTAGCAAAGAGAGACAAACAGCTGGAACAATGAGAGACTGATGAAATGTGAGAAATCTTAAATTCCGTTTGTGAGTACATACTGAATCTGTGTGATAGTTTCCATTACTTGTGTTGGGATTCCACAAATGAGATCAGTTAGGAGTGTGCATTATTGCAGAATACCCTTTTTATGCTGAGTCAAAATATGCCATGAGGTAGGTGGAAATAAGGGAAAAGTAAAATTCATTAAGTTGATGGTATTGCTCATAGCTTTCAGTCTGTTGGCTATTAATCTTTGCCTTAGACTTCCATGTGCAAGAAATACACCAGTCTCTGGACTGCTTCCCTCAGCTTTTAAAGCCTGATGGGAGTAGCAACCTCAGAACAAACTTGATGTACAAAATAGATTTGGAATTTTTTGGCTGTGTTCTAACTGTGTCATGGGTGCTCTCTAACTTCTCATATTTTAAAGCCAGTTACGAAGGGCAGCTATCCAGATTGGCAGCTATTGCCCTGTTTGAGTCATCTTTTTTTTTTTTTTTCTTTTATAAGAAGGCTACAAATACCCTTTTCTCCTCTTTGTGATTGTCAGTAACTTTAGAAACACAATTGCTGTTGCCTTTTAATGCTTGATTCACCCTATATTCCTTTTGCTCTGCAGGGCAGCTATCCATCTAGTGCTTGTTCTGAGAGCTTTTCTGAGCTCTTTTCTCATCAGTCTTGACCAGTCCTGCTTGCCAAATTGGCAGTCAGCTATTGAAATATTTTTCATCACTCTTGCATAGGAACAACTTCTGCCTGTCCAATGAATCTTTGTGACAGTTTTGTAGCATAGCATAAACGTAAAATGAATCTTCATAGGAAAAAAAGAGGGATTTTTGATTGATTGCTCATAACACTGATGGAAAAGTAAATCTTGTATTTACTTTGATTACCTAAAAGGCACAACCAAAAGGATGACATGTCATGTCAGCTAGAAAATTTGAATTTTATCAACCATGTATGTCTTTTCATTTCTGTTGTGGTGTAGTATGTGTTCCATTCAGTGAAATTTCACATTCAATGAAAGATTGAGAAGGATCAAAACACAATGAACCTTTGCTTGCTTAGCTTGTACCTGCATCGATTTAGTGAGTGTGAGGATGTTCAAGAAGCTGTAATGCCTGCTGTGACCCTCAGTCCTTCTTGGTGTTTAGGTTTGATGTTCCCTTCTGTGCTTAGAAATTGCCTAGGGATGTCTGTGCATAACAAGGACGCGTTTAATATTAATCAAACCCCATGTTCTGTGCTTGTGTTCTGTTCTGCACGTAAGCCTTGTAAGTGTTGTGCCTTTTGGTGTGTTCTCCAGCCTGGCTGCAACAAGAGCTTGATTCCCCATGTTCTCTGAGCCCTTTTTCTGTTATTATTTTTGAACTTCCTAAGAACCACTGCTGTGCAGACTTACAGCTCATGAAAGGAAGCCTTGGTAGATGTTTGGGATGAAGTTCCTTTGATAGGATGGAGAGTATACTGTTTTGCACATAGCTTTGTGGAACCAAGGTTTGCCTATTGGCTACCACTGCAAAGATCAGGTCTGTGATGGGGTTTTTTTTGCTGAGTGGTTAGTTTTCAGTTTCTGCAAAACTAAATCATGCATAATGAACAATCAGCCTCTGTAATTCAGAACTGATAAGAGTCTTTCCTCTGAGAAATGCTAATGTTTCTAGCCACATTGGCAGTTGTTCATTATAAAAGTCAGGAACTATACCATAAATTTTTCTTTTTTAGTTTAGACTATGCAAATCCTAAAAAAAATACAGAGAAATACAGTTGATTCTTATAAATATGTGCTTATACAGTAGAAGTGTCACATATAGAAATATGTGACAATAATAACATCAATGGAACAACATGAAAATTTTTCTCTGACTAACGTTAAGGGAAGAGCATATGTAGGTGGTGCAAAATAGGTCGAGTATAGCTAATAAAATGTAGACCCGTGCAGGTTAGAAGGGGCTTTGTGAGGTCTTTTTGACCAGCCTTTAGCTCAGAGGTTTAACTCTGAGTTCAGACCAGGTGGCTCAGTGTTTTGTTCAGTCAGTTCTAGAAACCCCTGATGCTTCTCAGCATCAATCCTGCTGGCTGATAATTTTTACAGTGAAAATAATTTCTTTATCCAATTGGAACTGTCCCCATTTCAACTTATGATAGTTCTGGTATTATTCCTTCCCTCGACTTGATTCAAGAGCCTGTCTTCATCTTCATGATAGTTTTTCCTTCTGATGGCTACTGTTAGGTCCCACTGAGCCTCATCTCCACCAGGCTGAACTCTAGTTCTCCAGGCTAAAAGAATTTCAGGGCATATGTTTTTATTTTGTTTTCAGCTTCATTGTTTTGAGGACGACTGAAAGCTAAATTTCATTTTAAATAACATTCAACCTGTGTGCCATGTCCTGCTAGGCTATGTTCAGGTTGAAGGAGGTTTAAAAAGAAATGGTTTTGTCCACTAATTCCAATATTAAAACTATACCTGGGAGCTAGGAGCACAGATTGATAATACCTCGTGTCTTTTCGTATCCATAGTATTCAAAACAGTTGTGTCACCTTTTGCCATTTGTGCTGATTGTTAAGGCATGTGTGCTGTTGGATTGTTTATGGCATTGATAAAGACTTGATTTTTTGTGATAGCATTCCATATAAGTAAAATAAATATTTTCTTATTATGTCTTTTTCTGAGATGTATTGAAATCATGTACACCTGTTGGTGGTGCTGAAATCAGCTTTCTAGAAAACTGATATGGTGTATTAGAAGGGGCAAGGTCAATAGGTCGAGTGGTCTCTTCCCTCTCTACTCTGGCCTGGTGAGACCACATCTGGAATACTGTGTCCAGGTCTGGGTCCCTCAGTTGAAGAAGGACAGAAAAACTGCTTGAGGAGTCCAGCGTGGAGCCATGGAGATAATGAAGGGTTTGGAGGATCTTCCTTCTGAGGAAAGGCTGGGGGAGCTGGGCCTCTTTAGTTTGGGGAAGAGGAGATTGAGGAGTGACCTCATTCATGTCTATAAATATGTAAAGGAGGAGTATCAGGAGGATGGAGCCAGGCTCTTCTCAGTGACATCCAGTGACAGGACAAGGGGCAACAGGTGCAAGCTGGAACACAGGGGGTTCCACAGAAATATGAGAAAAAACTTGGTGAGGGTGAGAGAACAGTGGCATAGGCTGACCAGAGAGGGTGTGGGGTCTCCTTCTCTGGACACATTCAAACCCCATCTGGATGCCTTCCTTGGGTGTTCCTGCTCCAGCAGGGGGATGGGACTAGATGATCTCTCCAGGTCCCTTCTATTCCCTGTCATTCCCTGTGATTATGCTGTTGGACCTTGCTTTTCATGTGTGTTGGACTTAGAGTAAGTCTGAACAACCAAATAAGAAAAGTTAGTGAAATGAATCGAAGTGTATGTTGAATATGATGTGTCTTGCCCAATTAAAATGCAGCATAAAAGCAGTTGTGCGTTTTGATAAACTGTTAGATAATAACACTTGTCAGTATGCAAAACTGAAAGTCTTGGGATTTGCTTTGGATCTGGTGTTATTTTGTTGCCTGCTTGTTGTTTTGTATGTTGGTTTTTTTTTTGTAGTTACAGACAGTTGTATTTCATGTGTTTTTCATAAGTTGATTTTTTGCATTTTCTGTTTCTCTAGAAAATCAGCTCTTGTTGTGCTTTATCCAAGAACCTGGAGCTGCAGAGAGACAGTTTTGCAATGGGGCAAAATTTATCTGTGGGGTAAGTGATCTGTGATCTTTTTAGTTGGGAAAAACATCTGTGAGTTCTAATCCTCAGCTCCACATAGGTGATTTAGTTATACTTGACTTTGGGATAGAGTTTGGGCAAGGTTTGTGTTCTGTATGTATGATTTCCTTCTGAACAGTGATGCAACTACTCAAATATTCAATGAAACACCTAATGGTACTTTATTTTTTAATGTTTAAAAATATGTGGGGATAGAGTTAAGGTCTATGAGTATTGTATGAGCAAATTAACTGGTAAAAACCTCAGTGTACCAAGCCGGATGAAATATATATAGATATAATTACTTGTGTGTATTTATCTCTTTGGTGTCATTTTATAGTTTGATGCTTGTCAAGCTGCCTGATATTTCAGGTGAATTTGAATTGTCAGTTCATTAGAGAAAATGAGATATGGCTGATTTCCTATGTGAGTAAATTTTTTACTTTACAAAAGCGTAGAAAGTAATAAAGGTAACCTTCTGCTGCACGTTTGATGACAGTTTGAGTACTGAATTATTTACCAGTGCTTTGTACTGCTCATTTACTCTTTGATGGATCATTTTACGTTCTAATATTGTTACTGCATAGGAAAAAAATGTGTGTTCAGCAGTCTCAGTGACCTCTGGAAAGGGTAACTTGTTTGGCAGTTTAAAATATGGTTGAAATTATATCAGGTTCTCCTTGGCTATTTTCGCTTGCAAAACCTACTGAATATTTTCTAGATTGAGGCTATATGGTATTTAAAAACTATGTGTGGGGAAATAAACATTGCAAGTTGTTTTGCATCTAATTATGTCTCTGGACAATGTGGAAATTCACAAAATAGTCTGAGACACATAAGTAAAATATCTTTTTTTTTTTTATCTTGGAGTTTCTGAAACCATCCTTTTCCAGGTTTTGGATTCTTTTTGAAAGGAAACAGCATTAGGTATCTGTTCAGCAATGAACTGCTTTTATTTTATGCTTTGCTTGACATTGTGTGCTCATGAAATGTTTGAATGTGGTGTTAGCATTTTCACTTGTGAATATAATTAACTTGAGTCTGCATAGTGTAGGTTATTGCTATTGCTCCACTTAATTTTAGATCCCAGATGTCATTATATTTGCGGCCAGATCGTCAATATTTTCAGGGCTGTATGTGATCAAATATTAGTAAACTTCACTTCATGGCAAACAAGATGAAGGAAAAATAGTGGTTACTTTCTGAAGCACATTTAATTTTAATTTGTATTATATATTAATACCATTATATTACTAAAGCTGCATAAATCAAACTACTATAATAATTCTTTTTTTTTTCCAAATGTTGAATTTTCCTAAGAAAGTTTAGTTTTAATAAGCCAAGCATCAATATAATGTGATTGCTGATTCTAGTAATTTTTTTTTTCTTTTTCTGTTCAGGTATTTAAACTTCTGATTCAGTCACCACATATTAATGGAGAAGAAAACTTGATTGATTAACAACAGTCCTGCTAGTTTGTGACTTTTGTGGTTATTTGGTTGTTGTTGTTTTTTTATTATTTTTTCCACACTGTTTGAGGAAAATTTCAAGGAATGGAGTTAGCTCACAGTTTACTACTGAATGAAGAAGCCTATAACCAGCTTGGTGAATTTCAAAAAGCAGAGTTTATTTTTGAATGGCTACAATTCTTGGAAAAACTTTTACCAGTGACTAGCAGAGTAAGTATGATGAGACATGAGAAAAGCTTGTGATAGAGCTATTTCTTTCTTGTTTTTTGTTATTTTATATTAAAACAAAGGGCACTATTCAATTTCACTTGCTTCAGATCTTTCATGTACACACAACTAAAGTGTTGTTAGGAACTTTCTAATTGTTACAAGTTTTTGGTTACATCCCTGTACTGACTGAGTACAGTGAAAGGAATTTGAGAAATAAGTGTGAAGTTTTTAATTTAGTTTTTTAAAACTCTGTTTATAACTGCAAGATTTTGCAGGGCTGTGATAAAGAATGGCAGTCATGCTTCAATCTAGCATGGCACTATTATTTGGTAGTTCTCTAGCAGACAAGAACATAACATTTTTCTCTTTTGTTTTTTATTTTCCTAAACAAATTATAAAAGTTCTATTTTCAGACAACTGGCCAATTGTTTGGTACATTGTTTATTGTATATTATGTAACATAAATGTATATTTAATTGTAACCTGACCTAGATAATAATTTTAAGAGTTATATAATTTGTTTAAAGATGTGTAAATGAAATATGGTGTTTTGTTTTTTTTAAAGAGCATTTTAAAAAATTAAGACTAAACCATGTATTTACTTTTAGGGAAATTATTTCCTTTCCAGTGTTCAACTTGTGGAAACTCTGCTAAAGTTCATCTTTATTGGTGAAATGACTATGTTGTTAATTTTTTATTTTAAAAGAGGCATAAAAGCAGCATGAAATGGCACTTCTGTTTCAGCAAGACATAAGTCATAGAATCATAGAATGGTTTGGGTTGGAAGGGACCTTAAAGATCATCTAGTTCCAATCCCCCTGCCATGGGCAGGGACACTGCCGCTACACCAGGTTGCTCAATGCCTGCCCTTAAACACCACCAGGGAGGGGGCATCCACAAAAAATACTCCTAAAATGCCACTAGAGAGAATTATTCTCTGAAAAATTTCATTTTTTAATAATAAAATATTCACTTATTTGAGATATCTTTGTGTAGAAAGTTGCAACGAAATGCTCAATTCTAATTAAGAATGTCAGAATGGTAATAATAGAACATTTAGCATTAATTATCTTTAACAAGTTATTAAATTTAACTGACATTTAACGGATACTAATTTTATTTGCAGTCTGATATAAGGGAAAACCAGAAGAAACTGGTTGAACAGTTGACTTCTTTATTAAACAATTCACCAGGACCTCCTACCAGACGGCTTGTTGCCAAGAATTTGGCTGTCCTTTATAGCACTGGAGACACGTTCTCTGTTTACCAAACAATTGACAAATGCAATGACCTCATTCGGAGTAAAGATGATTCACCAAGTTATCTGCCTACAAAACTGTAAGTATCTGGGTTTTTTAACCCCAAACTTCAAATCCAGAAACAATGAGAGAGGCAGGTTGATGTGAGAGGTTAGCATAGGGGAGGGTGTGCTCCCACATTTCTGCCCCTTGTCCAGCAGAAGTGCTGTACCATGTGACACAGAGAATGCTCAGTAGCATTATTGGGAGTGCATCCAGCTGTAAAAAATAATAAGTTTTTTGGTGTTACACCGCTAGGATGTTTAGACCTGAGTATTACAAACAGAAGCTGAATTAATCTGAAACTGGAAAGCAAATTCAAATGCTTCCTTCCTCCTAGATAGCATAATAACTGTGTTTTAGTAATTCAATATATGCTGCCTTTTGGCAGAATTACAAGTGTTTAAGGTCTTGGGTAGAATTTTATGTAATCCTTTCTGTGTCTTTAATGTCAAATTTTGATTAAGCTGCATGTTGAAAGGGGGAAAAAAAACCCTGGTCAGTACTTCTTAACATAAATTGCTTGTGAAAAGTTGGATAAGCTTAAAATATGTTTTTTTCTTCCCTATTTTGAAATGTCTTGTGAAGTTTCACATACATATGATATAAATTAAATCACCATAAAATGCTTTAAGATCACATTACTTTTGAAGCATTTAATGCAGAGGCAGTTTGGTGGCTGATGAGGGCCAGTGTTAGTTTTACATGTTAGAATAAGATTTGACCTACTTGTTACTATTTACTGCATCCACTGTAAACATGCCTTGAGTGATTTGAAAGTTAAGCCAAATTAATTCATTTAGGAGCACAGTAGCATAGAATTATAGAATGGTTTGGGTTGGAAGGGACCTTAAAGATCATCCAGTTCCAACCCCCCTGCCATACGCAGGAACACCTCCCACTACACCAGGTTGTTCAGTGCCTCATCCAGCCTGGCCTTAAACACCTCCAGGGAGAGGGCACCCACAACCTATTGCTCAACAAATTGCTGTAATTCAGAACTATAGTGATCACAGTATGCTTTAAGGTAACAGGGTGAACTGAGGCTGGTTAATGCTTCATTTTTGTTCAGTGACCACAACACACATATTAAAACAAAGAATGTGGTAGTATTTATTAGATTTTATATGTATGCAGCAGGAGAACCTACATGGTAGAAGGCAACTAGTGATCTCCAGCCACGTAGTTGAAAGTCCAGCCAGAGAAAATATCAGCAATAAAATGATGGAGTGTTTCACAATGGGTGCTTGTAAAAACAAGGAGAAAGTAAAATACTGTTGAATAGAGCAGTAACGTGGAGAAGTACAGCTCCAGGCACAAATAAGTAAATTTCTTACTCTGACTGGGAAATTGGATATAGCTAGCTAGAAACATCTGAAATGCCTAGTTAGAAACATCTGAGGCGCTGGAACAGGTTGCCCATTGAGGTAGTGGAGGCCCCATCCCTGGAGACATCCAAGGTCAGCCTTGCTGTTGCTCTGAGCAACCTGATCTAGTGCAGGATGTCCCTGCTCACTGTAGGGGGTTGGACTGGATGATCCTTAAAGATCCCTTCCAACTCTATGATTCTATGAAATGTGCGTAATTAAAAGCCTAGCAAATAGAACTAAGAAGCCTCAACTGTTATTGCAGGATTTGAAACCAAATCTTAAGGTGCTGAAATATTATGTATAACCTTAATTCCTGAAACAGTGCACATCTTTGGCTGTAGGGAAGGTAATGAAGGGTAGAGATAGGATAGAAATGTCAGATAACCATACTCGGATGTTGGAGGAGTACCAGGTGGGGAGAAAGGTGTCATTGTTCAAGATCCTGTTGTGGATGTCACCAGCAGTGAGGAGAGGAGAGATGAAGTGGAAGAAAAATAGTAATTTTGGAAACGAAATTATTTGAATTGCAGAACTTGAGTAAATTGTTTAAACTCAGGCTGCTTAGTGTTCAGTGAAGAAAGATATTTTTTCTTTTTTTTTTTTTTTTTGTCCTAAATCTTGATCAATGCTTTGCATTTCTTTGCTGTTTGTCCTGATTTAGCAAGCATGTGTCCACATTGTCTGGTAGCTGCACTTCACCACCATTATTCACAGTATGTTGATACACCTGGAAGCTCTTTTAAATAAAGATTCCGGTTAATTTATTCTTTTGTATCTTAAATTATCAATTATCTTCTTTTACTAGGTGGAAGATGGAAATGCTTCTGGCAAGCATGTTAAAAAGAACCTTAGTTAAGGGTTTACCTCCCACTAAAACTGAGCATGAAATTAATCAGATAAACAGGTCATGTAGTGAATTTAGCTGATCACTTAAAATCACAAAGTTCTTAAAATACCCACTGAGGCTGTTTTCAAACCATAAGCATTTTGAAAGCATTTGGCCAGTCAGCAGACTTCCATTGCTGATCTCAGTGTTTACCACATCTTTAAGAGTCTTAGTTCTGCATCCTTGTGGGTATCTCTCCAAGTACAATTCTTATGGCAAAATATGAGAGAAAACAATTCAAAGTATCTTACATAGCAAGTCATAGATCAGAATAGAGATGTGCTCCCAGGGAGGAATAAACACAATCAGAGTGGCTTTTTCCCTACAAACCTTGTATAAATTTACAGTCTCCCTTGGAAACTTGTGGCTGTTGCTTTTGATTTGGCAGATAAAGTGACTCAGTAGTTAATACAGCTTGGATTTAGTGAAGAAGCATTTGCTGGAGGGGGAAGAAGACAATTTGAGTTATGATACAATCCTAGAAGTCAGTCAGAATAGCTTCCTAAGTCCTGTACTTTGAGCTTTTATGGAAACTTAAATATTAATTTGCAGAAGTAGCTGGATTATTCTAATCTTTAGTTGACTAGATGTTAGTTAACAGCAAGAACTGCTGCTTCCTGGCTTGAAGTAATTTTTGATCATCAGTTAACTCTTTCATGTGAGGCTGAGTGTGTGGCAGGAGAGCCAACCATGCAGCAGTGTTTGCAGATTAGACCATGATGTAAAAAAGTAGTTCTGGTTTTGTTTTCTTTGATGTATGTTTATGTTTTCATCTTTGGATTATGATACAAAATGTAGATTTTTTTTAACCTTGAGGCTAATTAAAGAGAGTATCTGGGGTCACCAGAGATCAATTTAGTTGTAATATGGTGCAGTTGGGGTTTTGTGCCCAGCCACACCACATACAAAATTAAAAGTCCAAACAGTAGGATAAAAGCAATAATGAAACATGTTATTAAAAGAAAAAAAGGATATTGATATGATAAGGAATAAATATACATTTGGTTTTTCCTACTGCACTTTGTCCTTTAAGGTATTACTGTTAATACTAAATGCATTTTTCTAATTAAGAATGCGTAAGGTATGAGGTTTTAGAAGTCTTTAAGTGAAAGTTGAATTCAGTTGGAGAATGAGTAGAATGTTGTTTTGTTGAAGAAGGTGCTGGGGAATGACACTGTATATTTCAGTAGGCCTGGCCTAAGAGCTGAAAGATGGTTAAAGATATCATTTCTTTTTTTTAACTTGCATTCATCAAATGAAGTGATTTTGTTTGTAGATCTACCAAGACAAAAGCAAACTGTGTTCCTTAATTAAACATTCAAAGGAAAACCCTCTTAATTAAGCAGCTCCATTCTTTTTTTCCTTTTTGCTGAAGGAGATAGCAATGACTGTATAGACTTCAGTTGTCACGTATTTTATCAGGATACTAAATTCAGAATCTGTTTGCTGTCAAAAGAACATGAGTTTTTGCCTTTATTTACAACCATGTGCTTCCTTATTATGTGTTTTATATATAAATGCCAGGATTTTAATTCCTAGACCAATTCCAGTGTACTGTTGACCACTGTATTGTAAATAAATTTGTCCTTAGTTACTTTCACCACCATCTGCTGTAGCAGAGTGCTGTAAGTTGCATGATGCATAGCATGCTTATTAAGAAATTTAATGTTAACCTTTAATGGTGGATATGAAAACTATATTTGTGTCATAAAATTTATTGAAAAATTGTATTTCCTCAATTCTTGAATTATCCAAGTTGATTTCCCAACCTTTGTATCCACTCGAGTCCTAGACTGTATGTGCCTCGTACAGACCTTTTTTTTAAATTTTTTATTTTTCTTTTTTCCTTCTGATTAATCCACTTACATTTTTGGGACGTTCTATTTAGTTATTTTGTTGTTTGCCCATTGATTACATGAGTTTTCTTAATCCCTTTCATCTCTTACTGCATCCATTTTCACGCGTCTTTGGATTTGCTTTTGTTTTAGTGCCGCGGTGGTTTGCTTGGGCTATTTATACAAAAAATTGGGAAGAATTTTGGGAAACAGTTATACTGACACCGTTGGGAATGTGCTTAAAGCAATGAAGAATGCAGAGGTATTGAAACAGCATGTTTAAAAAATGATTGGGAAAAAAATAACAGGATGTTTACTGGTTGGAGAAGTGTATGGGAGAAAGTGCATGATACTGAAACATGAAAAAATTTTGGAAAATCATGGGATAAAAATCAATGCCTGAATTCCAAATAAATACTTGAGAGATAATGGATTATGAACTATGGATCATAGCTGTTCTCAAAGTGATTTAATGAAAGAACTTGATAAACTAGAAAATCTAATTGCTTTATTAATGAGTTTGGTTTTGCTCCCACCTTTCCTTCTTGTTTAGAGTTTTAAATTGCTACCAAGTACTCTCCAGTAGAACACAGAATTGCTATTTCCACTTGCTTACAGAGCAAGCTATCAGCTTTCACAGAAAGAGATCTCTGAATTGAAAACTCCAAAACCATTGTTTACCTGTTTTGAGTAGCTGGTATGTTGTATTGTCAAGGAGCCTGGTGTCACAAAGCTTTAACATTTTTCTTTTTCATATTCCAGTCTCAAGGTCGCTATGAAATCATGCTTAGTTTGCAAAATATATTAAAAGGTTTAGGAGCTGCTGCCATCCCCTGTCACAGAGATATTTACAAAGCTGCCCGATCGTGTTTGACAGATCGATCCATGGCCGTCCGCTGTGCTGCTGCAAAGGTAAAGTGCTCTAATAGCTGCTTTTATTAAGTCAGCTCTCTAAATACTGTCTTGATGGGTGATGAACACTGCATTAAATACATTGTTTGTTATCTTCACCTCTTTAATACTGCAAAAATTCAAGTAATTTTAGTATGAAGCAATGTGCTTACTTTGTTAGGGAGAACTCAGTCTATTGTTTATCAAATTAAAATGTGTACTGAGTCATTTTCCATATAAAAATATTTTTATTTCCCTTTTTTGTCTAGTGTCTCCTTGAACTTCAAAATGAAGCAGTATTTATGTGGAGTACAGATCTGGATAGTGTTGTGACTTTGTGTTTTAAATCCTTTGAAGGTTCCAGTTATGATGTACGATTAGCAGTTTCAAAACTTTTAGGCACAGTACTGGCTAGAGCTCTGACATCTAAACAGCCAACAGGTAAAGTATGGACTTGGTTTGCTGATTCTTCATCTGTAAAAAAAAAACTTGTAACGTGTTCGGAAAGCTCTGTCTGGAGTTTGGAATAGAGGAGTGTCTTTGGAACTGTGAGTTAAAGAAAAATGAGTTAGAGTCAGGGCTCTCCTGAAGCTTCAGGCCACAGGAGTAAGTCATAGGGACCTTTTTGCCAAGGGAGCTTAGATTAGGTGGCAAATACCGAGAGAGGGTAAATGTTTATATAGCAGGTGATGGTCTAAACTCATCACAGATAGCCAAAACATTATAAGTGAGAAAAATTGTGGATCACTGAAGCACTGACTCATAAAATGTTGGAGTTTTTCTCATGAAATTGCACTCCAGCAATATTGGATTTAGAGAACAGAATCATAGAATAGTTTGGGTTGGAAGGAACCTTAAAGATCATCTAGTTGCAACCTCTCTGCTGCAGGCAGGGATTTGATAGTTCTATTGAATTTGTGCTTTTTTTTCTACAATTATTAGAGTTTAACTTTAAGTTTTACGGAGCTATTCCTCTAAATATCTACATCTATTCTTAGCATCTACCAGGCAAAACTTGCGTAGGATCTCTTTGGAAGAAGTGATGGAGCTATTGGGAACAGGATTTCTGCGTGGAAGTTGTGGGTTTCTACGAGCCAGTGGCGATATGTTGAAAGGGACAAGTTCAGTCAGCAGGGATGTCAGAGTTGGAGTCACTCAGGTTTGGATTATTTTGTGTCTTACTGCTAAATAGTCCTATGATAGCTGTTCTGTGCTCCGTATAATATCTTCTTTAATCCTTTTTTGTATCTCTTACTAAATTTAAGTACTTTAAGGATTTATATCTTAAGTTACACTAGAAAGCAATTAGATGTGTGACATTGCTTATTGCTTACCTGACAGTTTGAAATTTTCCAAAAGAAATACATATTACCTTTGAAAGTTTCACAAGTAACTTCCCTCAGATTTTCACTTTTAATACTTTATTGCTACAAATGGAAGGGAGAAATTGCAGCAGTTCCTTGAACTTGGAGTAGTTTCTTTCTATATAGGGATGTTCCCAGTTCCGCTATGAAAGAATGGTTCTGCTTTGAGTAAGTCCATAAAAAGTGGGAAAAAAAAAAAACAAGCGCCTGTTTTGTTGTGTTCCAGGGTGCTCAGTTAGAGGACTGTTAACTGAGTGCGACTGATGTCAGACCACACTGCATGCTGGTAAAAATAGAGTCAGTTTTACTCAGATAATATCAGATTTGCTTCTTCCTGTAAATATTATCTTAAGCAGCATTTACATGCTAACACATATTCAAATGCTAAACCTGTTGAACAAAGACTAAAAATCGTGGTGAAAATTTACATATCAAAGAGTTCTGAATATTTGAATTTCTTTTTAGTCCCCACAGCTATATGATACCTCCTTCTTGCTAGCAAGGGAGTTTTCTGTGCATTTCAACTTCTGCAGTGTAAAAAAATCTGTAAATGAGCTAGAATTATGAGAGAAGCTGCCAGGCTTTGTTCAGGAACAGCTAGAAATTGCCCACAAATCGTCTTCTGTGCTGAGATCATGCTGAGTGGGAGCATTAATTTCTGGCAGAGGGACAGAAAAGCTGGGGAACAATAATACCTTGACAGCTATTTGCCTAGCAAATGCATGCCAGACTCCTAGGTTGTTCTGTATACACAGTAGTTTTATTAGTTTTCCAGGAACAGATATTTCAGTTCAGTGTTTTGACTACTTGTAGTGGTTTTTGGAGGTTGTCTCCTTTTTCATGCATTCCTGTGTTACCACAACAGTACCTATGCCAGCTGGTACACATCAGCTATACCACAACTGCTAAAATATAGTGCAGTGTTTCCACAAGAAAAACTTGAGAAACTGTGCTTATGTCAGTGCTGGTAAGCAGAAAACACTTGCAGTTCTAAAATGTATTCATGCCATGTGAATTTTGGCTTGTTATAAATAATAAAATCTTGTGCAATGTTTCCATAAGAAAAACTTGAGAAACTGAGCTAGTGTCAGTGCTGGTAAGCAGAAAACACTTGCAGTTCTAAAATGTATTCATGCCATGTGAATTTTGGCTTGTTATAAATAATAAATCATCTTCAGTGGTGATGTTATTTCTTACCTTTGGAAGAAGAATTTCTGTTTGTTCAAGACTCAGATAGATTCAAAATATAGCCTTTCCGGTATGACTCTTCATAAGTCTCTTTATCCTGTTGAATTCCTCAATTTTCAAATCTGTAAAACCAGGATAATACACTGGTACACTAAGCAGTATTTGTCAACCATTCCTTTATTCTAATATGATCTCATAGTATAGTTTTTTCATTTACAGTATTTCACTTTCTTTTATGTGAAAAATTTATTATTAATGTTAGGAGAAAAAGGATGTATGATGCCAACAGAGCAGCTGGTTGATATGGGTGGTTGGGAACTTTCTTATGAGGAATTTTATGTGTTTGCACATTCTCATTGTTGTGTTCCCTTTTCTTAATAGCACATCTATTGATGAAAAAAATCCTTACACATGCATATGATCAGCATTTGTAAAGTAGTGCATTATGTGGCAAAATAAATGGTCTTGTGGTGATTAGATTTGTAAAGTGTCTTTGCATCGTTTCTCTTTGTTGTGACAAACAGTCTATTTATGGTACCTCCATTGCAAGGCAAACAATTAAAATTCCTTGAGATGAGGAGCAGTGCTTGGGGGATGCAAATATTCCCTAATTTAAAGTCTATAATAACAGAATTCTTGCAGGGTTATGGGTTATAGTTTTGTAACATAGCAGTTCTTAAAATGCATTCATACA
Organism: Turnix velox; assembly: GCA_013400935.1. Taxonomy (NCBI): domain Eukaryota; kingdom Metazoa; phylum Chordata; class Aves; order Charadriiformes; family Turnicidae; genus Turnix; species Turnix velox. Next base: position 22,537 of record VZTY01035084.1, read on the forward strand.
TTAAATTTGGGTTCCACATGCAGAATGTTAAATAGCTGGAAGCTGTTGTTCAGTGAGACCAAATGCAATGCTTTACATAACAAGTACCCATGTAGGGTAAACTGCCATTTCTCTCACTCTACAGTGAAATAACATGGGCAGACAAAGCCAGCTGCAATACCACTGCTGCAGTTTTCATACAAGTTGAAATTATTTCATTAGACTTATAAAAATTTGCAGCTCCCTGAAAATGAGAATGTGTGATTTATGGGTGCGTGGTGTATGAATAATCTCACCTTAGTGCAGAGACTGAATTTAAAAAAAATAGGTGGGATAGCTGACAGTGGTTTTCTGGGTGACTTTGCTCTAAAATATGGCTTTTTCTTCCAGGCGTACGTGGTGTTTGTCTCTACATTAGGAGCGCAATGGCTTGAAAGGAACTTCTCTACCTTCCTTTCCCATACTCTAGATCTGGTGTCTCAGTCTCACCCTAAGGCTATTCAGAGTCAGATGGATGCTGTGGGCTCTCGCCGCTGTGTTTCCTTTATCCTCCGAGCTACAGTAGGAGGCCTGCTTGGGGAAAAAGCTCAAATTGCAGCTGCCAAGGAGATTTGTCAGGCCATCTGGAAACTGAAGAAAGTTGTGGGTATGGATCTAACAAGATTATCCATTTGGGCCTCTGTTCTTCCTTTTTTAAGTGATTGTCCCAACTTCCTAATCCAGAGAGTGCAGAAGCAGAATATAAGGTGCTGATTTATTACCATAATAATGGCTTTTGATGGGCTGCTTTGTTTTTAGCTTGAGCTGATTGTTTGTGTGTGTCTGTGTTTCTGCATATGTGTGCCCACACAAGAGTCAACATCATTTTGTATGCTTTGTCCCCAGTGAATATCATTCAACCAATTAAAACTACAACCAAATAATAAATATATTTACCAATAAAGTTTAGGCAGCATTGTAAAATAAGTTAAATTGGCAATTAATACGTGATTAGCCAGGTTCTGCATTCCTGTAAAGAGCAACTGACACTGCTGATGGTTCAAAAAAGAATCATTCATTCCTAAATGACAAAGTGAGCATTTCTCCTGGATGAAACAGATCTCTTATGTGATAGTCTTATACAAAAGCTTTAAAAAAAAAAAAAAGCTGCTGATCTAAAAACTTCTAAAAGCTGATCTACCACTGTCATCCTTGAAGGGAAGAAGAGAGGGAATGCTGTGCATAACCAGTCGTCCTTCGGTGTACGGCTTTATATTGTATTCTTGTTAAGTCTTTAGATGTTAAATGTCCAAACTGACATAATCTTTTGTGTCTCAAATTATGAACTTTCAAAAAATTCCAGATTTTTTCTTTACTTTTTCTTTACTCTGTTCCCCAGCCCCACCTTTTCACTTGCTAGCTCTCACATTAATTCAGTCTTTCCTTCCCTTTTTTTTAACTGTGTGGTAAAATCTGTTGAAGCATGACATCTTTCAGTAGTTTTTGGTGAGGCTGAGAGTAGCATACTTCTTACCAACCACTCCTCATTCCTTGAAGACAATTTGGTAGTTTGCGTCCAGTTCTGGAGCCCTCAAAACAGGAAGGACATTGAGCTGTTGGAGAGGGTCCAGAGAAGGGCCATGAAGATGGTCAAAGGGCTGGAAGAATTGCCCTATGAGGACAGGCTGAAGGAGTTGGGGTTGTTCAGCCTGGAGAAGAGAAGGCTCAGAGGGGACCTCATAGTAACTTATCAGTACCTGAGGGGGTCCTACAGAAAGGCAGGGGAAGGAGTTTTTAACATAATATCGGATGGGAGGACTAGAAACAACGTATGGAAATTGGAGGGGGGTAGGTTTAGACTTGACGTAAGAAAGAAATTCTTTACAGTGAGGGTGGTGAAATAGTGGAACAGGTTGCCCAGAGAGGTTGTGGATGTCCCCTCTCTGGAGGTGTTCAAGACTAGGCTGGACAAGGCACTGAGCAGCCTGGTCTAGTGGGAGGTGTCCCTGCCTATGGCAGGGGGGGTGAAAATCGATGGACTTTTTGGTCCCTTCCAACCCAAACTATTCTATGATTCCATGATTTTAACTACTCTCCTGCCTTCACAGACATTACAACACTCAGTCTGAGTAATAGAGTTGTACTTGTGTCAGTGAAGGTAAACCCTCACAGAACTGTTTAATCAGGAACAAACATGGTAATGATAGAAGCTCATTTTGTAATACAAACAACTTGCCTTAGCAGAATCCTTTTTATGATCTGTTTGTTTCATTTTGGTAATGATTTTGATGGGGATCTTCTTGTTTGTTATCAGATGCTGCCATAAGTGACAGCAACTTGGAAACAAGAATTAGCATGACAGATGTAACAGCGAGTCAGCACGTGCTTGTGTGTGCACTTCAGGAGCTTGGAAGTCTCATCCATGGCTTAGGAACTACAGCAGCACCATTACTGCAAGACTCCAGTGCAGGTACAAGCCTTGAATTATTTTGTAAACCAGAACATAAAATATATTGCTTTGTTCACTGTGATCTTCTCTGATTTCTCGTGGTTAGACTGTTTGTTTTTTCAAATCTGGTGGGATCCTTCAATGACAACAGCTTTTCTCCTGACGTGCAGTCTCCTTGCCTAGATCTCCTTAGTTATTCTGTCCTTTTCTCTTTTCTTCCACTAAAGTGAAAAAGAAAAAAAAAAGTGGAGGCTACTATACTTGCTGTGGGAAATCTTTAAGCATTGCCCAGAGTTCTGTACCTTCGTCAGCTTGTACTAGTGTGTTCATTTAAAAAAAAAAAAAGGATCAACGTCAAATCTAACTCCATTAAAGGTTGTGTTTAAAGTCGAACACTTTGTAATGTGTATAGTAAATCAGTTTGGACACATCTACCTTTATTGTTTTCATAAATGAAAAGTCAGAGCTTTTATTTTCCCTGCATAAATTTATGAATCTCTCCTGCCTTGAGAATATTTAGAGCTTTTTTTTTTCATGTTGGTAAAGATGTTAGGTTTTCCCCTTATTGTTTATTTTGACTCAAGACCAGAATGGGCAAAGCACTGAGCAACCTGGTCTAGTGGAGGTGCCCATGGCAGGGGGGTTGGAACTAGATGAACTTTAAGGTCCCTTCCAACCCAGAACATTCTATGATTTGATAAATACTGGATAGTACTAAGTTCACCAATCCATGTTTTGGCTTGTTTGACAATCTGCTTGCCTGTTCCTTAAATGTGTCTGTGTGTTCTATTTTTCAGGAGTTCTGGAAGCGGTCATTTCTGTCATTCTTCACCCCAGTGTTTCAGTTAGACTGACAGCAGCTTGGTGTTTACGCTGTATTGCTGTAGCCTTGCCCTCCTACGTGTCCCTGCTGTTGGATCGCTGCATTGACCGTCTCAGTGTATTGAAATCCTCCCCAGAAGCAGTGACTGGCTACAGCTTTGCTGTTGCTGCTTTGCTGGGTGCAATAAAACACTGCCCTTTAGGAATTCCACATGGAAAAGGGAAGGTATGGTCTGAATACTTGGATGGGGTTTTTTGGTGTTTTTGCAGTGGCATTTGCATAGGTTCTTTATGACATGACCACATAACCCCAGTATGCTTATGGAGTGTTTTCTTTCTCAGAAAGGAGATTTTGAAGCAAGAGTTCTTCTCACGCTTGTCAGAATTTCAAAATTGTAAATTTCTTAGGAAATGTTGCTAATAACTTTATTAGTCATTCATGCTCCTGGTTCCCTTTTCTAATGGAAAAGTTTATTAGGGCAGAAGTTTTGTGACAGTCAAGTTTGTGGAGCTGTAAGGACTTAGATTGAGCAGTCTGAGAGAAGTTTCATCTGGTCTGAGCTGTTAGGGGAAAGGGACCTGGAGGTCCTAGTGGACAGCAAGATGCCCATGAGACTGCAATGTGCCCTTGTGGTCTAGAAGGCCAACAGCATCCTGTGGTGTATCAGAAAGGGGTGAGGTCAGTAGGTGGAGAGAGGTTCTCCTTCCCCTCTGCTCTGTCCTGGCATGGAGCCAGGCTCTTCTCAGTGACATCCAATGACAGGACAAGGGGCAATGGGTGCAAGCTGGAACACAGGTGGTTCCACAGAAACTTGAGAAGAAACAGTGTCAGGCTGAGGGTGAGAGAACAATGGCACAGACTGCCCAGAGAGGGTGTGGGGTCTCCTTCTCTGGAGACATTCAGACCCTGCTTGGGCACCTACTGTGTGACCTCTCTTGCAGAGGGATGGGACTAGATGATCTCTGGAGCTCCCTTCTACTCCGTGACATTCTGTATTTTGTAGGTGGAGTTGTGTTCTGCAGAATTCCCAGCTAAATTGTTTACAGCAAGATCAAATCTTCTGAAATCTGGGCCTTTTTGACACTGGCTTAAATTAGAAAGCTGCCACTTGAGCAGTGTTAATGGTAAGAAAAGGCTAGTGAGGAGTACACACAGCTGAAATGTATGAGACTTTGCCAAAGGAAGGGTCTTTTTTTAATTAAAAACTACAAGTGTATGTACAGAACTATTGTGTGCTGTGATGTTGCAAGTAAGTTCAACCACACATAAAGTTAAATTAATATTTCCCAGATACATCGGTGAATCTCCAGCATACAATTTTAGTCAGTGCTTATGCCAATAACAGCAATTGTGTCTTATCTTGAAAATCTTTGAGCAAGTCCAACAAAATCCTTAATCTAGTCCAACATATCCATGCTTTCATTTTGTTTTACCAAGTTTAGAAGAAGCCAGTTACTTGTATTGACATAGTCTAAGATGCTTGTACCAATCTCAGATGGGATATACCGTGCTCTGAAGTCTTAGGAGTATGTAGCTATAGTAATACAGGCCAGGAGAAGAAATTGTTTCTGTCTCAATGTGAACTTTATCTATTAAGTTACTCATAGCTGGAAAACTGAGGTAACACAAATGTCAGAAGTGTGTGCTAATCATCTGCATAATGTAGGGACTTATTCTCAGTTCTGAAAATACCTGTTTCAGAGCCAGTGAATGTTAGAGAAGCAGTGGAACGCTTTGGCACAAGGATTGTGGGTTTTTTTCTTGTTATCACACCACTGTAAAATGAAAGGAATGCTTTTGTACCTTAGGAAGAATGTCCCTTGCAGTGATTCCAGCCCACCTTTTCATTGTCTTTGAGTACAGTTCCGTGTCACTCCTCAAAAGACATTGCTACCTACAGTTCTCAACATTCAAAGCCCCATCTACTAAGGAAACAATTTATAAATATAAAAAGACAAAAAAAAAAGTCTGGTTTTTTAGCTTTTATGAACTTTTCCTTATGATTACTGAAGATGTAGTAGTGACAGAACAGAATTATTATCATTTGCCCAGAAAGAACTGCCGTTGAAATACTATGCGCCTAAGTCAAGCTACAGTTTCTATTTAGCAAAAGAACATAATTCTTAACAAAGATTTCTTTTAGAGGAATAGAATAGGATGAAATAGGGTCAGGAGGAGGTATGAAAGGTCACAGAACAGTGTGGGAGAAACAGTGTATTCTGTACTAAGCTGGCAGGGGGGAGAACAGAAGAGCTGACAAAAGCCCTTTTCCATTCTCTGCCAGGACCGCTGCCAGTTTCCAGACTAGCTCCTCTTCCGAGGAGCTGAAAGAGACCAGTGTTAAACAGAGAAGTTTTGAAAAGGAAATATGAAACGTAGGCAGGAGTGACCTGGACAGAAACTGTTTTATAATGATGCATTTTGCTTTGAGAGAGTGGTTAGAGTTGCAGGTAGAACCTATTCAAGACAACAAAATGATTAGAGGATTTGTATATATTTAGCTTTCTGCACTTCACTTCAAATAAACCCCTTCAAAAATAATACATTTCTCCTAGTACACAGACAAAAATCATTAAATCCTTTCTTGGATGCAAATATACTGACTCTTACTTTTAAAAGTAATTTAACATGGTTGTCATTTTAATTTTAGCATCAAATATTTCAAATTATTCAAGAATCTTACCAAGATCAATGTCTTCATTTACAGCCACCTGCTAGCATTATGGAATTGGGGGAACTAATATTTCTAGGCTTTTAGTATTATACCAAATTCTAGAAGTGTACAGACTTCAAACTTTCACAGGGCAGGCTTTCATATGTGAGCTTTCGTGAGTTTTTATAATGTCTCAAAGTAATTGCAGAAGGATGCTGTCTGTCCCATGAAACTAGCCTGTGCAAAAATGTTACTGAAGGAAGTTGGCTGTACTCAGGCTTTTAGTGATATTGTTGATAGTGACACTTTTTAATTGTAATGCTGACTTACAGGCAGTTTGTTTTGGCAACCAGACATAATGTGAAGTGTAAGAAATGGTTTTTTTGCCCCTTGACTCTACTCTTGTGAGAACCTGCCAGGAGTTACTATGTCCAGCTCTGGAACCCTCAGCACAAGAGGGTTGTGAAACTACTGGAGAGGGTCCAGAGGAGGCCATGAGAATGATTATGGGGCCAGAGCACCTCTCCTACGATGCCAGCCTGAGAGAGCTGGGGCTGTTGAGGCTGGAAAAGAGAAGGCTGCATCTGGGGAGACCTTCCTGTGCCTGATGGGGCTCCAGGAAAGCTGGGGAGGGGCTGTTTTACAGGGCATGGAGCCATAGGATGAGGGGCAGTGCAGGGCAGAATTAGGTTAGATGTTAGGAAGAAGTTTTTCCCTCATGAGGGTGCTGAGACACTGGAAGAGGTTGCCCAGAGAGGTGGTGGAGGCCCCATCCCTGGAGACAACCAAGGCCAGGCTTCCTGAGGCTCTAAGCAGCCTGATCTAGTGTAGGAAGACCCTGCTGACTGCAAGGGGTTGGACTAGATGGCCTTTGAAGGCCCTTCCAACTCTGTGATTCCATGATTTTTGTTTACACAGAAGTTAATCAAAGCAAGGCATTTGCAGAACCCTTTTTGAAGTTGTATCTGTGCTGTAATAACTGTCCTTGAACACACTCTCTATTCCTCCATGTAAATTGTAGGTAGTATGCAGATTGTCACCTTTGGCACATAGTGGTGGCACATGCCATTTTTGTGGAGAATCTAAGACAGGATTAATTCTGACTATACCACCCCATTCTAACTTGTTTAGTCACACCCTTTGTTGATTAAAACCTGTCACAGATAATGATAGAATGTCATTTAAAACAGGGATAAAAGGATTGCTAATACCTTCATCACATTTTCTGAGTTCTAATTTTTAGGTCTCATGTTATCCTTTTTATTCTGCATAGTGGTATAAACTGAATATCAGAACCCTTTTATCCTTACCAGATCTATTGCTGTGAGAATTATCAGTTCTTGTTTTACTGCTGGTAAAAAAAAAAAAAAAGGGACAGAACAGTAGAGAAACTTACTTAGCACTCCTCAGAGATGTTGAAGCCATCCCAGACTGGTATTGAGCTTGGTCATTGCAAATTGTTAACCATGGGACATTGAAACAGGATTAAGGAGTGCAGCAAATAGTATTGAAAAATCATTTGGTAGGTGGGTGGCCTTTCTCTGCTGCTCATTCTGTCTCCACACAGCCCTAGAAGAGTGGCTGTGGTGATGAGGTGTCCCCTCCTCACACCCTGTGTTGTCCTTTGCTAATTACTAGAGAAAATTCTCCAGAATTTTACAGTCAAATGTATAAAAAGAGTTTATTGCAGGGGTCCCTACCCCTTTTCAGGATTTTTCTCAGCTTGTCTGACACATGTTCATTAGAATTAACTAATGAATGTTAGACATGAAGATGCCCCATTTTATTCCTGCTTCAGTCATGCAAACCTTTGATCACCTGAGTCTCTTGAAGGGTGCTGCAAAGTCCAGTCTCCTGCATCCTCCCAGGGACCCAGTTTCTCCTGAGGAGAGTTTTCCTGCCCCACAACCTGGTTGGTATCTCCCCAAAACATACATACAATCAGTCAGCTTTGAACAGTGATTTGTGTAAGGCTCCTAGATCAATACCTCGGTGATGATCCATCACCATGTCCCTTTTTTATAGCTTTGTAACTTTGACAACACCGGAGTAACCTCAAAAATTAACCAAGAAAAGCTGTTTAAGCCAACATGGAAAAGTTGAGGAAACTTTGAAAAGCTTTCTTTAATCTGCCCACAGAGGTTGTGGATGCCCCCTTCCTGGAGGTGTTTAAGACCAGGCTGGATGAGGCACCAAGCAACTTGGTCCAGTGGGAGGTATCCCTGCCCATGGCAGGAGGGTTGGAACAAGATGATCTTTGGGGTCCAAATCATTCTGTGATTCTATACTGAGATGCTGATGCTCTGAATTAAGTCTTTTCTTTTTAACTCTGTAGGTAATTATGACAGTGGCAGAGGATTTGTTGTGTTCTGCCTCTCAGAACAGTCGCCTTTCACTACAGCGAACACAGGCTGGATGGCTCTTGATAGCAGCCCTCATGACATTAGGTAGTACCTTTCTGCAGTTTTTCTTAAGCTGATGTAAGCTGTCTTGTGCTCTTTCTCTTCTCCAGTTCTTTTGATATTTCATTTAATTTAGCATTTACAAAACAGCTAGTAAAAACAAAATCTATTGGAATCTTTAGAAAAATTTTCTAAAATAAAAATGCCATTTCTTCCCAATTTGCTGTTAACTGAGAGCAATGTCTGAAAACATTGACTTGGTGGGACCACTATTAATTTAACGTAGAAAATTAGTTTCAAATTCAGTCTAACCGGCTGTCTTTGGGGTCATGAAGATTTACACTGATATTTTTTAACATCTATCTCATAACAATATGAGCTAATAATTTCCTTTTCTCTTTCATCAGGCATTTGAAATCTTAGGGAGCTTTCTGATACTTATAAGACATCACTTTATTGATTCTGATTGCTAAATTACTCATGAAGAATGTATTTTATCCATTTTGTTCAGCTGTTGCTTCTACCCTACAGCTCCCAGTCTTTCTGGAGATTGTATGTTAACCCTTATCAAATGTTTGCTTTTATGGACATCACTGTTGCTTGTCTCCTGCTGGTGACTACAGGGTCTGTACTAAGTAAAACAGAGGTTACAGCTGGTTCACTGGCACCCTTGTAGATGTCCCAGTCAGTATGTAGCTACCTATGAAAATTGAGTACCAAAGCAGTGAGCATTTGAAAAATTATATATATGGGAAAGTAGCATGATGTTTTGTTCACAGCTGCAATGGTTTTGTGAGCACAGATAAAAGAACCAAAGAAAAAAATTCATTTTATCAATCCTTATGATAGCTGTCAATGCTTACAGGTCCTGCAGTTGTCCGATATCATCTGCCACGAATGCTGTTGCTGTGGAAGTGCATCTTTCCATTATCTCCTAAAGACTTAGAAACAGAGAAGACACGTGGAGATTCCTTTACCTGGCAAGTAACACTGGAAGGTCGTGCTGGTGCTCTCTGTGGTAGGTGACATTTACTGTTTCTTTCTCTGCATATTTATAGTTTGTCAGTTTAATTTCTCTTCTGACAAAAAAATGATGCTTCATATTGTGTCTTTTTCACTCCCATATGTATATATATTTACCTATATATCTATATATATGTGTTTCATTTTTGCAGAAGACAAACAATACAAAAGGGTTTTCATCTTGTTCTTCTGATCAGTTGATTTCCAAAGAATAAATGATATCATGGGGGTTGCTTCTCTTCTCTCATTTAGCATCTGTCATGCTAACAAGTGAGGAGGTAAACCAGGATATATTCTGTGGTTAACACAGGCTATTATACTTGCTAAATAGCAGTTCTGTTTCATAATAACTGACTTACTGTAAGCAGAATGGAATTGGTGAGTCAGTCCAATATGTTTACAAGCATGGAAAGACTCAAGTAAAAATTACAATTAGCCAGTAAAGAATGCTATCTGCTATGTACATTGTGAATACTATGGTAGGTTGCAATTTTTCATTACGAAATACTGTTTATCTGTGCTTTCAAGAGATTACTCCAGTGATCTTCAAATACTTAACTGTGTTTCAGTTTTGTTCTTCAGTACTAAAAGGTATTGCAGAAGTGTGAACCCTATTATAGGTGCATTGCAGAAGTGTGCTCAGAAGCCATGCTTGCTGAGGCTCTGAGTAACCTGATCTACTGCAAGATGTCCCTGCTCACAGCAGGAATTTGGATTAGGTGGCCTTTGAACATCCCTTTCAGCTCTGATTGTGTGATTCTGTGACAGTGATCATTCCTCTCTGAGTATTGAAATCTATCAGAAAGTGTGGAATTCAATAATAATACCATTTTAGAAGTAACTTAATCAACCAACCTTTAAATATTTTCTTTTGTTTTTGAAAATGGCATATTCTCTTGGTGCTTTTTGAACTACTAACTCTAGTTTAGTTGTCTGTGAAACCTGAAAAATACCTGTGCGTATAATTTCCTAAAGGATGATACTTAAGCAGAAGATGGTAAAATAAGCAGGAGATAATCTGATAATCATCCTTCTCCCAGGTACTTTTTTTAATTATTATTACTATAGTATTATCATGAAGTTAAGTGAAATCCTGTAGCTCAATTCATAAGAAAAAGTGAAAAATGCTTGCATTTATATGTATGTTTATATGTATTAAAATTCAGCATATGAACGTCCAAGCTGAGGCACCAAAAAGTTGTATCTGCTAATATGACTTCCTTAACTTTCTATATTTCTGTTAGTTTTTAAATTATTGGTCAAAATGCTTTAGAATTCTTTTACGTGCTTTCTTCTACTTTTTAATTATTGGGGAAATAATAATATGATTACTTCACTGGTGCCATTGTTTTTCTTTTTCCTTTTTTAGCTGTGAAGAGCTTCATTTCCCACTGTGCTGGTCTGCTTACAGATGAAGTTGTTCAGAGACTTCTTCCTCCTCTCCCAAGTGCTGTTGATTTATTGACCCAGTAAGTGTGTGTAGCAAGTTGTGAAGGAGATTCTGAGTTTGAAAGTTAGAGAGCAATCTGCTTGTGTTTGATTTAGTGCACTTTCTAAAGAACTTTCTTTTCAAAGTACAACAAGAATGTGTAGAATTCAGCTCTATAGCTGAAGACTTTATCTGGCATAATGTGTCGTGCAGATTCCAGTTTCATCTGAAAACAGCTAGGGAAAAAAACACTGCATGCTTTTATTAAGGTAGTGATTTTATTCTGGTTTTTAAATCAAATATAATTTTAAATCAATCATACTTAGGCATGAACATTTTTTATAAAAAGAAAAAGTTCAAGAATGTGAGTGGACAGAGTTTTCAATATTTAGATATAGAGCTAAGCTGGAAGAGTTTCTATATTTTTTAAGCTTTTGCCTTCAGAATATGTATGTATGTTTTAATGTATTTGGCCTCTAAACTTGAATTTACAGAGGTACATCCACAAAAGAATTAATTATAATAAATATAGGTACAATGAAAGGCTGTAGAAAGCCTTGTTTGTTTCCCTAGTATTAAATAAAAGTAATGACTGGGAGCAGAGTGCAGGGAGATTCTGTCAAAACAAGCAAAATAAATTGTTTAGCTTCTACTATTAGTAATGGAAGCCAAAATCATACTTACAGTATGTATAGATTTTTAAACTATTTGGTAAAGCAGTACAAATGAAACTGGAGTCTTCCATAATGCTTGAAGTCTTTAATATCTGCAACTTGCTTTTTATGTTTTCAGGCTTTCTTCAATATATAAATCATATGGAAATTCTGTGAAGACCCCGTCAACTGTTTACAGGCATAAACTTTATGAATTACTAGCAGTATTGCCTCCAAAGACCTATGAAGGTATGTATTTCCATTAAAAAAAGAACTGTTAAAAATACCATGGGGTGATTTTTAGGGTTTTTTTCAACTTATATTCAGACAGCAAGGGTTAGTTCCACCTTTTCTAACAAGCAAACTTGATTCTGTCTGTTTAGATAGAATAATACTGTAATACTGAGTAATAGTGGTTTTGAAAAGGCAGTGTGTGTTCATCACATTTTTTCCCCTCACCTATTACAAATGCAGACTTTTTTCCTACTTTTAGTAGAAACTTGAAGGTGGACACTCTTGCAGTTCTGAAGTGCTTGATGAATTGACCTGCTTTGTTGCCTGCTTTCCTTTCCATTGAGTCCTAATTCTAGGAGGTGTAATCTTAGCATAAAACAAATTTAATACAGTCCACTAGAAGATTTTTTTTAATATCTTCAAGTAGACTTATACACTACAGATACAGTCATCTAATTCTATGCAGATGGTATTAATTTTTTTTTAATCTGTGTAGTCTGACTTTTCTGTAGCAGAACATAACTAGCAGCATTTAAGATCCAATCCTCTAATGCAATGACTATGCACTGGAGTTGGGCAGGTCTAACAGTTCAGCTAAATCATTAAATCTCATGAAGTTTGTGATAGAGTGCTGTATGGCTTGGTGTGGGGTTTCAGAGTGTTTCACAGCGATAAAGGAAAATACAGGGTTTTTCATCAGGACAGAGAACACATGCTAACCAGCCACTGACTTGACTCTGCTGTAAGGAAGTAAATACTCCAAATAATCTGCTCCATCTAGTGGTAACTGCTTAGAGAAATTCATAAAAACAAATCCCTGACCTTTGCCTTAAAGCTGTGGTCATGTTAGTAGTCTGTATGTGACAATGTAGAACTGATAAGTAAAGAAAAAGCTGAAAGTTTTAAAGGCTTGTAAGTGGTCACCTGCTGAAAGCCTTGTGATCAGAACAGCAGTTTCAGAAACAAGTCTCAGACTCGTTCTCCTTTCCATAATAGAGTAGTGTGAGAGTAGGGGAAGAATGGAAATGCATCTGCTGCCAGAGTTTGTTTTTCAAGGTTGGTTCTGTATTTTAAGATATGAATAGGCTTCATTTAGATATGCAAAAAATGCTTCTGTGATAAAGCTTAGAACAAATACCTTTATTTCCCTGTTATTTCCAATCTGACAGCTTCACAAAGAAGCTATATATTTGAGTCTTTTTTCAAATGAATGAATTAAAAATTAATTTAAAAAAATTAATTATTTGGGAAAACAATATGATTATGGACCCCAGGTGTCTAATTTTAGTCATTTTCACTAGGAGGACTATTGGAAGAGTATACCTACTATGTATATTCTAGTGTTGCTCAGTCTGGCACATTTTCCGTAGCTTAGAATTACTGGCTGTACCAGTTAATGTTTTTATTCTTTCCATTTTCTTTAGTCTGGTTAGTTAGCCAGAGTCTAGAAACATGCGAGGGGTTTATTTTTGAGAAAATTGTTGGGGTCATATACTAGCAGCTGTAACTCAACCTTTTTGTATCTGCAAACAATTTGCAAAGCTAAAAATAGCAGAAAAGGAACAGAACAAAATACCCAGCAGAATCAAGAATCGGGGAAAATCTCTGTATTCCAAGCTCAAAGCCTCCTTCTTGACAAAAACCTTTAGATTTCTGCAGCCTGTGATACTAGGACTTGTGTAAGCTCTGCTTGGTCCTTTGCTTCTGTCTTTCTGCTTCTCTTACATTTCTCGCTTTCTGTCATGAATAAAAATCAGTAACTGCTCAAACAACAGAACTGTGAAGTCTGCTCTGAGCAGTAGATGATTTTTTGCATTATTTCAGCAGACAGATAGGGCAAGATTATATTGGGTTTACCTGAACATCAGTGAAAAACATTTGATACGTTCTAGTTGCTGTCCTCCATGACGAGTGAGTGGTTAAGACTTTGCAATTTTGCTGATACAACATGTCAACTTGTAAAGCTGGGGAAAGCAAGTTTTCTTTCTGAGATGACTATTTATGTTCTTGATCATTTTCACGTGTCATTTAATTTTGGATGCAAATGTGCTCATGGTTTTGAGACTAAAGCGTTTCTTTCTTGTGAGTTGATATAAATAATATTATTATTATAATGTCCAAATAGATAAATTCACAAATCAGTTCAAAAGTTTGGATTTTGATTATTAGATTTATTGATGTTTTCTGGTCTGAAATTAATCTGTTTTGTCAGGCAGCTCATTAGGGTTCTTTTGATTCTTCAGCTTTTTGTACTTGTTATGTTCCACTGTCTAAACCATAAAATTGAATACAAGCACTTACTTCTCTCTCTTAATAGGATGAGAGGAGTGGCTAAAATGCTGAAGCAGCATTTTAGCTTGCCATTTTGAATGGCTTTATCTTGGGTTAACATTATTTGACATTTTGATTGTGACCAAGTGTCTGCGACTTAAAATATGTTAAAAAATGCTGTCTAACTCCATTAAAATTTATTTGAAAAACTCTTTTCATAGAATGAGGAATTTTTAAATTATTTTTTTCCTTGTGATCTTTAAAAATTTATGAAAGAGCACTTTGTAGTTGTTAATTAATGTGAGTCTTTTAAAGGCTTAGTTTATGTCTCACACACTAGCTGTGCATCTTGGAATATATTTTATCATCCTCACCTTTTGCATTTAGATTGGAGTTAAGCATTTTGTGAAATAGGGTGTTAAATTAGTCAGGCAAAGCAAGAGAGACCTGCAGGGGAAAGAGACTGATGGGTCTGGGAGAAAGAGGGGGGAAAGTTGGCTTTCTCAGAAGAGATGTGAGGTGGAGGAAGGGTAAAATGTCTGGTTGCAGCTACCAGCTCCATCTATATGAATTGTTCCTCTTGTGATCATGAAGTGCTGATAACTCTGCTGTCCCACTTTTGGGAGTCCTCATATGTTGAAAAATTACTTGGATGCAAACAAGTGTGAACATCTAAGAAGAAACCTGAATACTGGATATGTTAAGCCTCCTTTAGTGCTGTTAATTGCTCTATTCATGAGGACTTGGCTTTGCAGTCTTAATGGTCTGGAAGTAAATTCTCACTTGATATTTGCATAAAGACTGGATACATTCTTTAAGATCAGTTCTACAGTGTTTTTCAACACAACTCACTTATGGGGTAAGCCAGACCTCATCACATGTGATTCAGCACTGGAAGTGTTCTCTCACTGCAGGGACTGACTTGCAAGTAGTCTGACGTGCAATGCCTAATGTTTATGTATGGTGTGCAGTCCTTTCTAAAATATGATGTACAAAAATTTGCAAAGTTTTAACTTCTGGTGTAAATTATCATATTTTAACCCACTATGCATTCCTTCTGCTTTGCAGACACACTTCTGGAACAGGAGAGTACACTCTGCAGCTTTTGGTTATTTATCAAATTTATGAATGGCTTAAATGCCATCTGCTTGTCAGTTCCAAGTATTCCTCTGTAGTTGTGCATCCCACAGCATGAATTTTCAGGAAACAGAGCAAAAATATATCTGTGCTTGTAATTATTTTTTCTCTCCTTGAATTGTAAGTGGAAGTAATGTCTTCTGTAAAGGAAAAGACTTCTGGTTGTCATCTTCTGGATTGCTGCTTGTGCTTAGTTTGCTTATTTTAAGTAGTGTTCACGTGTTTTCCCTGTAGTCAGAATGTTCATCAATTAACTAATCAAAGATATCAGAAAAATTTTAGATGGATGTTGCTCTTACAGTATATATTTCACTACTTGCTTATGGCAACTAATTACCTGAAAAATATTTTTTCCCTTTAATTTAAAGAAAGCTTCTGTGCTGTTCTGAAGGAGTTAGTGACTGACTTGACTGTCCCAGATAGCCAGATTGATGCCTCCACATTTTTGCTTCCACCCCTTTGTCACGAGAATGATCTCCTTCTACTTGGTCCCTTGCTGCAGGAGACTGACCACCGATTTATTGAAGAGCAGGTACTCTTTGCTCTACTATAAGGATATATTATGACATGGTTCTGGTTAACTGGGTCAGTGCTGATTTTAACTCTGTGCCTCATCTGGAATATTGAGTTCAGTTGCGGGGTCCTCAGTTCAAGAAGTACAGGGAGCTGCTGGAGAGAGTGCAGTGCAGAGACACAGAGGTGATGAAGGTAGTGGACCATCTTCCTTCTGAGGAAAAGCTGAAGGAGCTGGGTCTCTTGAGCTTGGAGGAGACTGAGGAGTAACATCTTTCACGTTTATATATATGTAAAGGGTGAGTGTCAGAAGAATGGAACTGAGCTCTTCTCAGTGACATCCAATGATTGGACAAGGGACAATGGGTGCAAGCTGGAACACAGGAGGTTCCACAGAAAGATGAGACAAAAGCTTGGTGAGGGTGAGAGAACAGTGATCAGAGAGGGTGTGGGGTCTCCTTCTCTGGAGACATTCAAATGCTGCCTGGACACCTTCCTGTGTGACCTGATCTTGGGTGCTCCTGCTCCAGCAGAGGGATGGGACTAGATGATCTCTCAAGTTCCTTTCCAATCTGTGACTTTCTATGATTCTGTGAAAAAATACGGCTGTCAACTTTTTTCTCTTCTTGCAGCTCCTTCTAGGAAACAGCATAGCTGGGGGCAGCTTGGAATATGATCCTTACTCAATTTATGACAAAGTTGCAAAAGGTGATGGAGTACCTAAACCACTGCCTCCTGTACTTTCTGTTATCAGTGCAGCAGCTCGTCTCTTTGGAGTTATATTTTCCAATGTAGCAGAATCTCACAGGTAAAGTAGCAGCTATGTAACTCTTAGGAAATTTGGGATGATCATAGTGCTTGAGAAGAAAGCTATTCTGAAAAAAATAATTAATTTTACAAGTGGATTTTGTAAATAATCTAAATTATGTTTATTAATCAGTGAATCATTTGGACTAATTATTAGACTTTCTGTTTGAATTTACAGTGAGAAGGCTCATCCAGCTAGAGGTTGTTGACATTATAATCAGCTTTATTTGCCAAGAAAAATGGGGGTTTTTTGGTACTCAGACCAAAATAGAAGTTATTTTAAGAGATATTGCACAATTATTATAGTGCTTAATGTGTACTCACCAAATGACTTAGAACCAAAGAGGAACAAAATTAGTAGGAAGCTCCAGTGAAATGTAACCCTTATCCTGCCTCATTCTTTATAAAAAGTGGAAGGGAAGTGTGTATCCTATCACAGAATCATACGGTTGGAAGGGACCTTCAAGGGCCATCTAGTCCAACTCCTTGCAGTGAGCAGGGACATCCTGTACTAGATCAGGTTGCTCAGAGCCTCAGCAAGCCTGGCTTCGGATGTCACCAGGGATGGGGCTTCCACCACCCCTGGGCAACCTCTTCTAGTGTCTCATCACCCTCATGGGGAAAAACTTTTTCCTAATGTCTCATCAACCCTGCCCTGATCTAGCTCACACAGTTCTGTTGAGATACAAGGATGCTTGAAAAGGATCACAGACTTCTCTCAGTTTTGTTGTTTTGATTTTACATCTGTGTCTTCCTGTTGAACACGTGACATTTTGAGTTGTTTCAGAGTGACAGAAACAGTTTTATCTTTTCAAAGCTACATGTTAACATTGTAGATGATAATGACTTTTTTTTAATTTCCAAGAATGGATGACTGCTTAGTATGTGAGTCTCAACTCTTTATGGCATCAATGCTTGCAGTACTCAGTTTTTGTTGTAATCATGTGCATTCCTAACTATAAAATCGCCACATAATTTATGGTATGTTCTTCTGACTTTCATTTACTTATTCTGTCTTTGCTGGCTGTTTCTTTAGGGTGTTTTGTGGGTTTATTTTGGTTTTTTTTCATTTCTCTAGGCTTTTTTGCCGTGCTGTCATTAGATTGCGGGTTGGGTTTTTTCACCTGTTTCACAAGAATTTGACCTAGTTGCTGCAAATAACTGCGTTTTCCTTTTTATTTTCCCTCCTTCCTCAATTGCCATCCAAAATGTGTCACTTTTATGTGTGGTTCCTTTCAGTAACATCTTTCTGATGCAGCTTAGATGTAAGGGATCATCTGTGAATACCTACATTGCAAGGGCACAAAGACAAAAAGGTGTTTGTAGAGTAATGACTTACTGTAGGATAGGATAGAAAACTTTTGGAGTAGATGGGGATGCTATTTGAAGGAAAATGCTCAAGCATAAGAGTAATAGATTTGTTCCATTCTGTTTCTATTATATATAGGCTTTGTTATGTATTTTAAAATAAAAGAAAAAAGCTTGACTTGCTTCCCTAAGTCTTTAATTCTGTGATTTCTGTTCTGTTTTTGTTCAAGGCTCCAGGTATTAGAACAGCTATTGAATTCCATAAAGCAAACAAAAGGATCACGACAACAAATAGTACAACTTAATGTTGTCTCGGCCTTTTCTACTTCCTTGAAGGTAAATCTCCTCTCTGTTCTCTCCTTTGTTTCTCTCCCTCTATGTTACTACAGCATGGCATCAGGACCTCATAGTAGCTTATCAATACCTGAAGGGGGCCTTCAGAGTAGGAGCAATAAGACTTTTTAATAGGATGTGTGATGGTAGGACTAGGAATAATGGATGCAATTTGGAAGAGGAGAGATTAGGCTATATATAGGAAAGAAATTATTTATGGTGCGGGTTGTGAGACACAAGAACAGGTTGCCCAGAGGGGTTGTGGATGCCCCCTCTCTGGAGGGGATTAAGGTCAGGCTGGATGATGCATTGAGCAACTTGGTCCAGTGGGAGGTGTCCCTGCCTATGGTAGTGGGGTTGGAACTAGATGATCTTTAAAGGTCCCTTCCAACCCAAACCACTCTATGATGAGTGTGTCTACACTGAAGTTGTTATTTTGATTAACAGTCAAGGTAAAGATCAGTCCTGCTTTCTGTGGCAATACATTTTTCTTTATTATCACAATTTTCTTCTGTGCCAATAGTTTGTAGTTTAATTTTTCCCTTTTTTAATGGGAAACTCACTCTAGTGCACTGTAGTATACTCTCATCCATACTAGCATCATTTGATTAAGGGAGAGGTTTAAAAATTCTGTTTCTATTAAAAAACCCCAAGAAACAATTGATAAAATAATCTTGTAACTATCTCCTGTTTGTAGCTTTTCCCTGCTGCTTTATTTGTGTTTTCCTCTGTTCCTGTGCCTTTTTCCTCCTTCTCTCCTTCAGCTTTCTTAAAACTAAGGTGAAGAAATTTCAGAATAGGCAAAACCTTTCATTGTCCAGTGTATTTCAAGCACATTTAATATGCAACTCAGATAACTCTTGTGGCTTTTTCTCATACTCTTCTTTTTCTTTGACTGTGATTTTTCTTTCTGCTCTTACTGTATTTTCACTGGTTTCTTCTTGATATTATTTCCTGGATTCTGCTGTCATATTGGTTAGTTGTTTCCTACTGCAATCCATCCAGTATTTCTTAAAAACAGAATGTTGGATGTCTAATTCACAAAACAGCAAGTGAAAATGAAGAAATTCCTCAGATAAAAGGGGAAGAAAACAAAATTCCTTCTGCAGGTCTTGGAATTTTTGCATTACAGAAAAAACACATTCTGATGACTGCACTTTCTTGCTGATTAATGTATTTGCTATCTTATTTTTAGTACTTGGCCAGCTGCAAGGGGAGTCTAGGTCCAGAAGAAGTCAGAAGGTCTGCCCTGACACTGGTGATGGGTGCCTTGGAAAGCAACAATCCACTGCTGAGATGCGCTGCTGCAGAGTGTTTGGCCAGACTGGCACAGGTGGTTTCTGACAGTGCCTTCACTGCAGGGTTAGCTCAAGTCAGTTTTGACAAGTAAGTTTTAAAAAAAAAGAAACAACAACAACAAAAAAAATCTGACATATCACCAGCAGAGTTTATGAAAGTGTTTGAGAAATCTACTTGGCCTATTATTGTTTTAATAATCTCTTTTAAAAGCTGATCTCCTCCGTGAGTTTGGTGTTACTTGAGAAATTAACAGGAAGAGGGACTACTTGAATTCTGTATCCATTTCTTAGTTATTTGTTCTTTGGGAAAATTGCCTAAGTAAGCATGTAGATTTTCAAATAAAAGAAATTGGCTGCTGTTCTAGCAAAGTCATTTAATGATATTTAAAATACTTTTGGAACTTCTTGCAGATAAGAGATGATAAATGAACGTGGAATTTCAGCAATACAAGATTATCTAGTAAAATACTTTGCTGGTTATATGTAAGGAATTCCATTTGTAGATGCACTTTATTGCATGGTATCAGTCTCCGTGATGACACTAACAGCTTTCTTCCTTATATTTAATAGGCTGAAATCTGCTAGGGATGTGGTGTCAAGAACTGGTCATTCTTTAGCATTGGGATCTCTGTACAGGTACCTGGGAGGAATAGGTTCTATTCAACACCTCAATGCATGCGTTGGAATCCTTTACACTTTATCTCAGGACAGTACTTCTCCTGATGTACAGGTACTTATCACTTACCTAAAATGGTTACAAATGAACTGGTTAATATTCTGAAGTGTGAGGTGTTTTCTTTTTTTCTTTTAAGAATAGCACTTTACAACCTCTTAGGCATATCTCACAGTGGATGGCTGGAGGTCAGATATGATGGAAACCATCAGCCCTGCACATCTCACTATGATGAGATATGGGAGGTTCTTGTTTAATGATTGGTGAGGCAGATAAGGCCAAGATATGCTGGCTTCAAAAATAGTTTACAGTGTTCTAGGCATTGATTCATTGCACATTCACTTGTGTCTTAGAATCACAGGGCTGGATGGGACCTTCTAAGGTCATCTAGTCCATCCCCTCTGCATTGAGCAGGGACTTCATGCACTTAATTAGGTTGCTCAGAGCCTCAGTAAGCCTGGATACTTTTTTTTGTTCTTGTCAATTTTTGTCTCTGCTATGATATTTATTTCACAGCATTTTTTGTTGAGAATTATGTACTAAATGCTGAAGATTTTTAGCCTGAATGCTAGAAGTTGGTCAGTGTACTTCCTTGCATAATAGAAGAGATTTTGAAGACTATTTCAAATTATTTTTCATTGGCTAAACTAATGGCTGTCAGCATAGCTACAAGAGACATCGAATGTATTCCATGTAACTGTCAAAATCTTGAAGATATCTTTTTAAGCTTTATCTACAGCATTTTTACACTGATAGCTAATTATATGTTGACATGAAATGGATGTTGCTATTGGTGCAAAGTAATCCAGATTAAACCAGTATGTTGTTTCAGCAGACACATAGAATTTTTTTCTTGTTCTTGCACACAGAGCTGGAAGGAATAGAGCAGAATGTATCTGAGGAATGATAATTACTATTAAATTAATTTACTGTTTGATTATTTTTTTTAATTAACAGTGCCAAATTTTAAATGGTTCTTTCATTGCAGAACATGCAGTTCACTGAAATATTCAAAATGGCTTATTAAGCATCAGGTTCTTAGATTTTTCTTCTCTGCCCTCTCTATGTGTCCCTCTGAAACCTAAAAATGCTACTTAATTACTACATTTTACCTGGACTGTCAGATTATGAAAAGATCTTAGATTTATTTCATCACTCAGACGTGACATGACAGCTTCTCTTCTTTTACAGGCATGGGCATTGCACTCTCTGTCATTGATAGTAGATTTAGCTGGGCCCTTGTATCATGTGCATGTGGAGCCCACCCTATCTCTTGTCCTCATGTTGCTGTTGACTGTGCCTCCTGCTCATGCTGAAGTTCACCAAAGTCTTGGTCGCTGTTTAAATGCTCTTATTACCATGTTGGGCCCTGAGTTGCAAGGTATGCAACAGACAATAGTATCAGCTCGCTTTGAGTTTAGCAACAAAACTGCTAAGCCTTGTTTCAGTGTGTAACTCAAGTTTTATCAACAAACAAATTCACACTGAGGATTTTTTTTCCTCATTGTAAGACTGAAATTCACAGGCTATGGGTTTGCCATAGAATCATAGAATAGTTTGGGTTGGAAGGGACCTTAAATATCATCAAGTTCCAACCCCCCTGCCATAGGCAGGGACACCTCCTGCCTGCTAGTTTTCCAAAACTAAGGTCTCTCTTTTGATGACTCTTTGTTTGCACTTGTTCTTCAAGCACTGCCTTGGGCTGAAAGTTTTAATTTTATGTGAAAACAGTATGTATTTTTAGAGTTAGGAGTCAGTCTATGTGTTAGTTATGATACAGACATGTAAAATTAGCATCTAGATCAACTTTTTGATACCTGGACACATGGAATTTCTACAGAGCAATGTGACTTTTACTCACTGATAGAGAGTATAGCACGCATATAAAAAGTATTCTTCCAGGAGATGAGAGTTATGACAGATTATGCTTTGAGTTTTAAAAAAAAAAGTTGATGTTTTAAAAACAATAAATCTTTTTTCTTCTGAATCTAGGCAGCAGCTTGACAGTTCCTGCCTTAAGATCTTCCTGTCTCCTGGGCTGTGCAGTGATGCAGGATAATCCTGACTGCCTTGTTCAGGCTCAGGCCATCTCTTGCCTTCAGCAGCTTCACATGTTTGCTCCTCGACACGTCAACTTGTCCAGCCTTGTGAGCTGCCTTTGTGTGAGTATAATGTTTGGTGGTCTGTGTCTTTGTATATTAAAGCGTTTTGTCCAGAAACACTTAAAAAATGCAAGTTCAACTTCAACTGGAGAAACTAGTAATTATGTAGGGCTGAGGTGTTTCATATCCTCCTACAGGCTAGTATTCTATATTTTTTCAGGTTTTTTTTCCTCAGTTTCTGCTTCCCCTTTACAAAAAAGAGCACATCCCTTTGAAATCTTGGCCTTCTGAACTGTTTGCAGGTGAATTCTGCTGCTGTTATTAAGGCCAGTTGTCCTGGCACAATATACCATCCGTTACAACTTTGTGCTATATTTTTACCAGCTATTTTATGTTGGCCAGTATTTTAACTCTGCTGCTTTTGTGTTTTAGTTGAAGGATTGATTAAAAAAACAATTGTTTGTACTAATTACTAAGAGCTGTTTTGTTTGAGTAGTTTTTTATGATCATAAGGAAACATAGATTTCTTAATTTTGTGATCTCTGTAGCACTAATGCTTCAGTGTACTGACCTCTCGGCTCTAAAATTTTCTGACAAATAAATAACAGTCAAATTAGGTCTTTGCAAAAAATAAACAAAACTTTTTCATCTGTATTTGATGAATATGTGGTAGTGGAATATTTTACAGAGTTTTGTTTTAATTTTGTTTTTTCCTTGAAAGTCCTTCTTTCTTTGGATAGCTGCTGTTACCAAGCATTTAGTTCTATGTAGAAAATAAATTTTTAAAATTACAGTAGTTTGTAGCCTTAGTGGGTTTTCAGGACTAGCTCAGGGTTTTCTTTTGGTTGATTGGGTTTTTATTTGGTTGTTTTGTATATAGAAGAGCCCCTAATCGCCCTGAAAATCAGAGTGTGGGGGGGAGGGGAGCAGAATCCCAGACAATATAAAGTATGGTGGGTTTTTAAATCTCTCTCGTCTGTCTTTTCATAAACTTTCCCTGAGTTACACTTGTGTATCAATAGTAACCATATTTTCTTGTATAAACTTAGATTCCTTCCACTTATCTTTATGTAGTTTGACTAGAAACATGATTGTAGGAACCAAGAGAAACTGAAGAAGCAGCTCTTTCAGCCCCACATTGTGGTAGACATGGATATACTAGTTGTAAGATTACTAGATCTTATCTGCAGCCTTTCCTTTAACATATATCAACTGTGATTTTTCTTCTCTCTGAGTAAAACACAGGTTTTCTTACATTGATAGAATCACAGCAAATCATATAGGACACTCTCTTGCTCAGAGGATGTGTTAAGATCTGTTTGCTTCCAGGATCTCCTTTGTAGAAAGGATTTCCTTGTAGAAAGTGCCTACTAATAAAGAGGATGTCATAAAGTTAGCTTATGCACATGCTGCTACTGTTCTTTTAAATTTTTTTTACAAAATATCTCAAAATACTTTATACAGGACTTTATGAACTTAATAATTAAATTACTAAAGTAGAAGCATGGTTCATGGCCTAAGTGTGTGTCTGTGCAGCACATGTGCTTATTTTTCTCTTCCCGAATAGAGGAGTCCACCAAAGTCAGTGCCCTTATGTGGATGGTGAACTTTTCTCATCCTCATGAACTTGTTACAGATCTAGGACTAATGTTGCTGATACTGAAAATTCAATAAATGTCAAATCTTCTCTCAAACAAAGAAGGTTTGAGTGTGTGCTTTGCAGACTTCTGCAGCTGTAAAACTCCCCAAACCATCCATCTGGTTTCCACTCACAAAGTCTCTGCCTCACTAGAGAAGCACAACAAACATTTGGACTGGCGCAGAAATCTGCTCTTGGCTTTTGTGAACTTGCACAGTGACCCTAAGCAAGTCATTCTCTATGAGTTTAAATTTCTGCAAGTGGAGAACAAAATGGGACTGACCTTATTTCCAACACATTTTGAAGTCTTAAGGAGAAGTTCTATATAAAAGTTTGGCTCTAGGTACTGTGGGTATTCATCACTGCATTCTTTGTATAAGGAAGAAGATCAGGGGAGACAATGAATCTGTAGTGGGATAAATTATCTTTTCCCCGTCTCACTAGAGTAACATGAGTTATTCTTCATAAAATCATGGAAATAAATGTACAAAGACTTTTGTTAGTTTTTTTAATAGCAACATTTGAGCCACCTCCCTTGTTCATCCCTCTCCCTCCAGGTTTCTGGAAAATATCCATATCTTCAAGTTGCCTTTTTAAAATTGTAAAATGTACTTTTATCTTCTATTTCTTTTCCTCCCCTCATTTTCTTCCCACCCCCTTTTCTCTTTCCCCTCTTCTCCTTTTCCCCACCACTCTTTCTCTTTTCCTATTTCTTTCTTTCTCAAGGAAGTGTAGCATTAGGCATGCTGAGCAGCTGCAAGCTGCCTTCTCCACCTGCCTTCCAAACCCTGAGAGCCTGAGATGGCTCAGGTTCCCAACATATTTAGACCATTCAGTTTGTGACTGTGCTAGCACTAAGAAAACATGCCTTGGGCAGTGGATAACAGCTTCTTTGGCTTGTTTTTTTGTGTGCTTTGTTTTGTTACAGTTGTGTATGTCTGTCGTTATCAACCTTCCCTTCTTCAACTTTTGAAAACATTATTTGTCATTTGGATCTTTTTTTCCCTGACCTTCACATCAGTGTAACACTCATCCTGACAGTTAAATTCATGGCTGCAGTGGAATAGAAATCATATGCTTTTAATCATATGTAACATTAGATCTTAAAGCTAACCTGTGTGGCCAGAAACCTCTAAGGAACTTATGTATGTAGACTTGGGTTATAGTGATCACCAGTTTTCAGCTGCAGGACACTGAAGGTGTTTTGAAACACACAAAGTACATGAGATCAATAACTATGCCATGCCATTGCTTTGATACTACATAAGTGTTTACTTTAGGGGTTGCTGGCTTGTGCTTTAAGTACTTTCAGCATTAAATACAAGGTAAATGAACTAAGCAAATTAAGCTTTGGTATGTTTGAGATACAATTCTGAATTTTAATATGTGCTGAGTTTACATGTGATGATCTCCATGCGTGGTTGGTATCACTGTGATATCTATATATTGGTTTTGTCATGACTGGTTTGTCATTTGTTTTTGTGCAGGAAATCTTGTTGGATAATTCTGTGTTGGTAGGTCCCTGTGCTTTGTTAATCTTAAACTTCTGCAGTTTGCTGTGGTGGTTTTTTGTTTGCTTTTTTTTATTTTTCATTTCATCTCTGATCTTTTGTTTTCAACCATTTTAATGTAATTTCTTTTAGCATGTCAGATGACGTGATTGTCATCCTAACCAACCCCTTCCTAACTTTCTGCAGATGGCAGATGTACATTTCATTTCTGTGCTTAATGAGGCATCATTTTGGTTTTAACACATTCAGTGCAGAAAGGGAACTGTTTGTTCATTTAAGTTTGTATGTGATGCTTGCATATTGTGTCTCTTGTTTTGTCCTGTCCCCTGTTTAGAAGAGGGGAGAATGAGAGGGATGAAAAACATGCCTCCTGCATTCCTCAGTAGCCTCAACTTGAGCTTCTGTTTTTTCCCTGTTGAAAATGACCATGCAACTTATGCATGACCAACCTGCAGTAGAATGTGTAGCTGCTTGCAGAAATATTGCACTGAAAGCCACACTTTGTTTTTAAATTTTCAAGTAAAGTATCTTGCAGACATACTTCTGGAGTCAGGCTTCTTTTCTTTTAGAAGAATGATGCAGAGTGTATCTCTGTGTGTACTAAATACATAATTCTCTGTAGATTCTTTTGAAAGAGGGTGCTTGGTTCTGTTAACAAAGATGAAATTCTCCATCACGTACTGCTTTTGTCCTTAAGTTATTCTTTTTCACTATGTTAACTAATATATATTATTTATTTTGCCCTGTTGCTGACATACAAGGAGCATGACCTTACTGCAAGGTTTTCCTGCAGCAGACGCTCAGCTCTGTCTATTTTAAGGATAGTGACAGCAAAGGGTACATAGTTGCTTAGTTATAGAGGGTTTCTTTAATAACTAAAGCTTAATTTAAAAGCAGCTGCATAAATATTGATGTAGCCATCTTGCCTGGCCATACAGCTGCTTCACTGTATATTTAGGATGTCCCTTTAGAATGTTTTTAGAATTGAAAGCAAGCAAATAAAAATCAGACAGCTCCACTCTAGGAAAAAAGCTTGAGGCTACGCCTTGGTTTTTTAAAGTGTTTTCCCTTGTTCCTGTAATAATTAATCAGTTACCATGTATTTTTTAGTATTAAAAACAACCTGGCCTGCTGATGTTAAATTATTGTTTTGATAGAAACATTTGTTTTGGTAGAAACTGTTCAGGAGGGCTTTCTTGTCTCATTGTGATACGTTCATCAGTAACTCTCACCCTTCCTCTTGCCTTCTCTAAAACATAATTTAATGTAATCTGAGCATATGATATCTTTTGCAATGAAATCACAGCCACGTTGTCTTTGCCGTTTCTTGTAAGGCTCTTTTCATGCATGGAGTTCACATTTACTAAAGCCCGTGGTTACACTGATATTTCTGTGGTTATACCTGAGGGTGATTTTGAGTGATTTTTCTCTTGCTCTGAGTTTTCAAGCACATTCTATGTACTCTGTAGGTAAAGAATAGAGTTAATTGTTCATTGAGACCCCAGTTAATGGAGGTCTTTCTTCCAATATTGTTGGGAGCTGGATCCAGCCCCAAAACAGTCTTACAAATTACCAAGGGAGACAAAATGTGAGAAGTACTCATGGGTTACAACTGGAATTGCAAAACCTTTCATTTAGGCTTTTAAAAGAGAAAAAAAACCAAACCTCAGTAAAACTAGTATCAGTTGCCTGCTTACTGACTTTACAGATGTAACTGCAGTTCTGCAGAAAATAATGGCTTTGAGGTATTGCCATAAAGGTTTGGGTTTACTGTTTCTTTCTTCTTGCCTGTTTCAGGTGAATCTCTGTAGCTCATACTTACTGTTGAGACGCGCAGTGGTAGCTTGCTTACGTCAGCTTGTGCAAAGAGAAGCTGCTGAGGTGTCAGAATATGCTGTTGCATTGGTTAAAGAGAGCAGAGAAGACTTCACTCCAGGTGAGGTATCGATGTTTTCAGATCAAAAAGTTTGACACGTTGATAATGAATTTCAAAAACACTCTACCATGGGTGTGAAAACTTTGCTACATTCTTGAAAAGTTAAATTCAAAAAGATTTTCCATTTCAGTTCTCTGTGTAGTACTCAGGTATGGAAACATCCAAACCCTTTCTGAAATGAAAATATTATTGTTTTTCATAAACTGCAGACAGTGAGGGTCACTACGTGAGATAATGCAAATGGAGATCCAGAGTAACTTAAGACTTACTACAACAGCTGCTGGCTAGATAACTTCTTCATAGTCCTGCATTTTACATGCATAACTATAATTTTATTTTCCCACATAAATCTCTTCTTAAATTAAAAATCTCTCATAGAGGGAAGGTGGGACAAACCTGTCGGGGAAAAAAAAAATTTCTATTGACCTCTCTGGAGAATTAGGTTAAAAATAGTCAATGGGGGTCCCTGGGATTTTTAACTTCCTAGAGGTTTGGTCTTTTTGCTAACAAGCCTGAAAATGATCAGTAGTTCATCCTTATGTGTCTTCCTGTGAGGGCAGTGATTTCACTTTGGATTTCAATTGAAGCTCGTCTGGAAATTTCAGAAAAATTAGATTACAGCAGTTTTTCAATAATGCTGAGCAAAAAAAAAAAATTGTCATGTTAATTGAATACATTATTTCCATAAGCCTGTTTTTGAGCTGCTTTGGAGAAAAAATTTAACTTCCATTACAAGTTAAAACTTTGTTTTAAAATTATGAGTCAGTGTGAGGAATCAAATAGCCAAGGACAACTTTTATCAGGAGCCCAGATGCTATGGTGGTGGTAATGCTGTTAAATTCTGAGCAGGGTTTTGATTTTTCCACCGGTAGCTTTCGTACTATTGTTAGTATGTTTCTGAAAAAGTACAAAATGTGTTTTGGACATGGCATTATACCAATTTATACTAATATTTTGAAAGTATTTCAGAGCTTGTTATTCAGATGATACTCAGTGCAACCTTCAGTGGGGTTTCTGTGGTCCTTGCTGCAGTTATGTGCAACCAGCTCACAGACTTTGTTCTTATCAGATGTTAACATCAGGGAAATAGGCCTGGAGGGGGCCTTGCTGGGCTTGCTGGACAAAGAATTGGATGAAAGATTGTGCCAAGATATCAAAGAGACTCTGACTCATATGCTCACCTCCATGGCAGTGGAGAAACTCTCTTTTTGGCTGAAGCTTTGTAAAGATGTTCTTGCTGCCTCAGCAGGTGAGTTCTAACGCTGTATTCAAGAACACAATGGAAATAAGGGCTGCAACAGCACAGTGTGTCACTGAGGGAAGGTATTCTTGTTTGTTTGATGTTTATTAAGTCCTTTATAATGAAACATTGGACCCTGCTACTTTGTACCTCCAGAAGGTATGTAACTTTGTCCCATCTGATTACCTTTTCCCTAGTGAGCGTGTCTTTGTAAAGATTTAGCTATGCCTTGCCTGCTCAGATTCTGGTTGTCTTGATTGCCAGTAACCAAGCATCCTTCAGTCTCCTCCAAGCTCAAGAGACCCAGCTCCCTCAGCCATTTCTCAGAAGGGAGATGCTCCAATCCCTTCATCATCTCTGTGCTGAACTCTCTCCAACAGTTCCCTGTCCTTCTTCCACTGAGGTCTCCAGAATTGGACACAATATCCCAGATGTGAATGGCAATGATAGAGAATGAAGAGATTTTTCTCACAAGTCCTCCTGTAGTTTTCAGTTACAGTATGAAAGAATATTCATTTCTTCTTCCTCCCTCCCTTCACTTTGTCCTAAATACAGATTTCAATACAGTGGCTTCACTAGATACCACTCAAGAAGAGGAAACTGCCAAGGGGGATGATGCCTCTGTATTAACATCTGACAGCGATGAGAGGTTCCATCCCTTCAGCAATCCACGCTGGCCGACCAGAGTGTTTGCTGCAGAGTGTGTCTGTAAAATTATAAGCCAGTGTGAAAGTGCAGGCAGTGCACATTTTGACATAACTTTGGCCCAGGAAAAAAAGCAGCGTGATTCAAGAGGTACGTGGTAAGAGCTGAAGGAATTTCACAGCGTGCAAAGCATGTCTGAAATAAATATTGGCTCTTTGCACCTTAATGAATCCCATCATAAATTTCTTGCTGGCACCGTTGAAACCTTTAATTACTCTGATTAGAAGCTTGTCTTTAGGAAGGTGTGGGGTATTTTTTTATTTGCCAAAACATTGGCATATCACTGCAGTATTTACACTCACTTTCCTGTTTATAGTGCCACAGTATGTGTGGAGGAAGCCATTGTTTCTGCTGAAGCATTGGCTCTCAGAAGCCATAGCTGGCACCAGCCTTACAGCATCACAGTTTGAATCCAGGGAGTATGACTTAAAAACTCCCCTTTTTTTGCTTGTAAAATTTGTATAATTACCAGTATAAGCACGTTGCCAGTTTTCACCACCCCTCTGTGTTTTTCTGGAGGTCTTTTCCTCAAAACTCTTTTTTTTTTTTTCAGAAAATCTGTCTCACACGTAGAGATGTTTATGCTTCACTCTAAGTACTGTTTATTCTTTTATATTGAAATGGAAAGAAGCCTAGACCAGCTAGCACCACATGTCCAAGTAAAACTGTTGTATGTGTGCCTTGCCTTGTTATGTCTTAAAACATATGTAAAAACTTAAAATGTACATTTTGAAGCTGTTGGGACCTGTCTTATGAAATGTATTGTGTCCAAATACAAACGCAACAGAATTTTTTTTTTTCCTCCAATTTCTCTTTAGATGACTTTTTGGTGTTACACTTGGCTGACTTGATCCGAATGGCTTTTATGGCTGCCACAGATCACAGTGATCAACTCCGTCTCTCTGGCCTTCAGACATTGCTAATTGTTGTTCGCAAATTTGCTGCTGTTCCAGAACCAGAATTTCCAGGTCATGTAATTCTGGAGCAATATCAAGCCAATGTAAGCTCCATTGCTAACAGCTTAGAACGGTTTAAAGTCACGGTTAATCACTAAAAGAAATGTGTTTGTTGCAGTGCACAGGTTTCAGTTGGTTTGTTACTGAAACTGTTACCTAACTTTTCTGACTTAGGCCAACTGAAAAGATGCTTTCTATAATATTTTCATAGAATCATAGGGTTGGAAGGGACCTACAAAGGCCATCTAGTCCAGCCATCTGCAGTGAGCAGGGACATTCTTGCTCAGAGCCTCAGCAAGCCTGGCTTTGAATGTCACCAGGGATGGGGCTTCCACCACCTCTCTGGGCAACCTGGGCCAGTGCCTCACCATCCTCATGGGAAAGAACTTCTTCCTCTTGTCTAACCTAACCCTACCCTGCTCTAGTTTCAAACAACTGCCTCTAGTCCTGTGGCTCCATGCCCTGGCAAACAGCCCCTTCCCAGAATTCCTGGAGCCCTTTCAGGCACTGGGAAGCCACTGGGAGGTCTCCCCAGGTGCAGCCTTCTCTTCTCCAGCCTCAACAGCCACAGCTCTCTCAGCCTGGCCTTGTAGTAGAGGGGCTCCAGCCCCCTCATCATCCTGGTGGCCTCCTTTTGCTGAGGCCTCCAGAGCTGGAGGGCTCCAAAGCTTCAGCTTTGGCATATTTCTCTCTCCCCTTTTTAAATACAAGAAGAAAACCACATTGGATGGGTTGATGATTTTTTTCTTTTTATTTCTTTCATTTTATTTTTTTTATTTTATTTTTGGAAATTATAGGCTCAATAGTGTGGAAGTATTGCAAGGAATATTAGGAACAGCTATCACTTAAAACATGGA
The DNA here is from genome assembly GCA_013400935.1 of Turnix velox. NCBI lineage: Eukaryota > Metazoa > Chordata > Aves > Charadriiformes > Turnicidae > Turnix > Turnix velox. The sequence goes on from VZTY01035084.1 coordinate 53,447, forward strand.
TTGTACTCCCAAGCACTGTTTTGGTTGAGACTTAAAGAAAAACATTAAGTACAGCAGCCACCTGTGTCTAGGGTCATCTGGCTCCCATTTCTCAGTTTTTAGCAGGAAACTGAATAAGTGGGATTCCTTTCTCTCATGGAAATGGAAAGATACTGATACTGAGGACATCCTCACCTGCTTTTGCCATTAGAATTCTATGCTATTGGCACATTTTTGTGGGAAAATAGAAGTGTCTTGATCTCATCTGTAAATGGGGAGAAAGAGGAGAAAGTAGACTGTCCTTTCTATCCAAAAGCACTTTGGCCTTTACCACCCTTAAAAGGTTCCTGCTAATGATATGCACAGATCTCTTTCATCAGCTGTTTAAAAACAGAGATGTGAAGAGATGTGAGGCTGTTAAATAGCTAGTCTTTTTTCTTGGGGTTTTTTTGGATTTTTTTTCCCATAACAGTGAACAAAAATCAACTGATATATATTTTCCCAACTTGGGTATTGATTTCCTGAAACCTTTTTCAGACGTTCCTTGAACAAAGTCTCAATTTTAGAGGGTCTTAAGAAACTTATCAGTAATTTTCATTTAATATAACTTACTTTCAAACTTGTCTTTGCACTATTTGTTCTACACTTCATACTTTCATCTCAAACAGCGTCAGACTTAAGCCTAAGTTTCTGGTATCAGCTAAAGCAGAAAGGACAATTTTCATTAGCTTTAGTGAAATCACTTTCAACAGTGAGAACAAGTGAAATCTCTGCACTCTCATAAATGTGTGTCCTTTAGTAGGCACTTGGGGTGTGTCATCTTCTTTCATTCTGCAAAGTTGTTTTATTCTCCTAAAATCTGAGTCTTTTCTGAGTACAAAAGGGTCACTCATTAGGTGTCTTGCAGGTCTTTCATGGTTTGCAGCATTGTTTTTTTCTTTTGAGGGCTACTGGTGAAGTCCAGAGTTCAGGAATGAAGAGGGTTTCTATTTTAGATTGTGCAGAAAATAGATAAAACTTTGAAGACCTCTGTCAAAGAGAATTATAACTTCAGTATAAGCAGAAAAAAACAAAAGTAGAACTATGACTGTCGCTACTTTTTAAACTCACTGAAAAAGTCTGTGGAAAAAATTAAAAGGAAAGTGTGCTTTATAAAGGAAAACTGCAACAAAGCCTGTTAATGAAAAGTGTTTAGTTGGTTACTATTTATTAAATGTATTCACTTCTCTTTAGGTTGGAGCAGCACTCAGGCCTGCCTTTGCTCCTGAAACTCCTCCTGATGTCACAGCAAAAGCCTGTCAGGCAAGTTTTGAAAGTCAGAAGTTTTAGGTAATAGAGCATTTGACATTTTCATTTTCACAGGAAAAAGAAAATAAAATATCTGTGCACACACAATAGCAGCATCCACCTTACCTACATTTATAGAGGTAACAACCCAAACATTTTATGCACTTCAAAATCTGAGAAATTTTCTATCAGTTGATGCTTTGACTCTTATTTAGCTTTGAATTGTGAAATGGTTTGGGTTGCAAGGGACCTCAAAGGCTATGTGGTTCCAAGCCCACTGCCACGGGGGGCCTTTCCACTAGACCAGGTCCTTCTAATGTTTTTTGGCTTTCCTTACTTAAATATACTAAACTGTAATGTCATTTATTATCATCTGAGAGTAACTGTATCTCAGTAAAAATGAGATGTTGCTTTCTTAATTTTATAGTTGGGGGAAAAAAAGAGTATCAATGGTGTTTCTCACTGTTTCTGTTTTACAACACTAGGTGTGCAGTGCCTGGATAGCAAGTGGTGTAGTGAGTGATCTTAACGACCTTCGAAGGGTTCACCAGTTGCTTGTGTCCTCTTTGGTCAAAGTGCAGGCTGGGAAAGAAGCACAAAGTCAACAATACAATGAAAGCACCTCGACTATGGAGATACTGGCTGTGCTTAAGGCTTGGGCAGAGGTCAGTGTAAAGTTCTGAAATTACAGTCTTCATAACTGATAGGGGACTTAGAACCTTTCAGAAAGAATGATTTTAAGTTAACTGTTAAGGGATTCAGGAGGTTTAGAAAAGTGCCTTTTCACCCATTCCTACTGGACCTGAAGCAGGACTAGAGCCTAGGAAACCATATGCCCATTCCATAGGCAGTCATGCTAATGATCACATTAGATTTCCAGGTGTTAATATTTGCAAATCTCTTCCCCTGTATATAAACAGGTTTACATAGTTGCAGTTGAAAAGCAGAAAAATCAGAGTGACACACAGAATCACTGCTTAAAAATTGCAAACTCTGTAGAAGAAAGCTACAGAGATGCAATATCTTCGTCCAGTGGACTTCTGGATTTAGTGCAGACGGATCTTGGAACACTAAGCAAGCTCTGGCTTGCTGCTCTTCAGGATTTTGCTCTCTTAACTTTACCTCCAGAATATGCATCTCAATTACCTGCTGAAGGTAAGGTAAATCAATGGTATTTTCATAGGTTGCTTGTAAGTAAACATCATTAATGTCCTTACTGACATGTGTTAAGATCACAGTAAGATAAATTCTTACATACTTGTCTACCTGTCTAAAGGTTCTCAACGTGCTCTTGAGAACAGACTCTTGATGTCATTGTTTGTTGGTTAATTTTATGGCTGAAAGAGGAAAAAGATAGTTGTATTGGATTCTATCCAAATTAATCTAAACAAAGCTCCCTCAGTAGCCTGAATTTTAATCTTGCACTTCTATATTTTATAAAGAAAAGTCACGCACAGAATACACTAAACACAATTTCCAAAACAAGAAGAATCCTTTTCCAAAAGAATGGGGAAAATGGTAGTTGCATATAAATGGCATCCTTAAAACTGTAACTTCTCTTTTTGTAGGTGGTACATTTTATACTGCAGAGACAATTGAAAATGCCAGACCTCACTACTACAACTCCTGGGCACTCATCCTTTATGCTACAGCATTATGGCTCACCAGCACAGGCTTCATTGTTGCTGATCCAGATGAAGGAGTTAATAATCTCTCTAGACCTGTCACACCAACTACAATGTGTCAGGATTCTTCTTCCAGGCCCTTGGTGAAATCTCCAGAGGATGTGAATACTGACAGATTTCATCTTATCTTGGGTTAGTGAATGCATAATCTGTCTGGATCCTGTCACCCAAAATGTCATTTTAAATAGATAAAAACAGTTAGCAAACATTTAATTATTCATATTTAACTTCATTTTTGTATATTATATCTCTTAGAAATACATACAGTCAGAAGAATTGTAAGTCCTGGTGAGAAAATTTTAGAGTGTTTCCCAAATGTGGTAGAAAAAACACAGAGTCACAGAATGTGAGGGATTGGAAGGGACCTGGAGAGATCATCTAGTCCCATCCCCCTGCTGGAGCAGGAACACCCAGATCAGGTCACACAGGAAGGTGTCCTGGTGGGTTTTGAATGTCTCCAGAAAAGGAGACCCCACACTCTCTCTGGGCAGCCTGTGCCACTCTTCTCTCACCTTCACCCTGACAAAGTTTTTTCCCATCTGAGGAACCTCTTCTGTTCCAGCTTGCACCCCCTATGTACCAGTGTGTTTTTTTTTCTAAAAAAGACCTAAGCAAGTGCTTAGTGCTCTGCTCATAAATGTGCAGGCTCAAGGGTGGATTTTATCCTGGTTGTAGCACTACAATTACAGGGTGTATGGTTTAGCTGAGGGGCATTGCAGGATAGTGTGTAGGTTGGAAGAGATTCATTGAGTTCATCTTCTCCGATGCCTGCTGCTGTACCCATGCCACCTCAAGTCAGTTGCCCAGGACCATGTCCAGATGGCTTTTGACTATCTCCAAGGATGGTGCCTCCACAATTGTTTTAGCTTCCTAATTTTGGGAAGAACCACAAAACTTCAAAACACAGGCACTTTCTTTTGCACAGCAGTACAACTGGGATGAGAACACGGATTACAGTTTATATGAAGTTTATCTCCAGTGTCATAAAATGTCATCTGAAGAGTCCTGCAAACTCAGAAAAAAGTGATTGCTTTTATGTAGTCTAGGATTTTGCCAGCTTATGCTTCATGCAGTTTGTTGCTGCTGATCACAGCTGTGGTAGCTGTGATCTTTAGCATTTTTGTAAAATGAGAAGTAAATCCTCAACCTTTATGTTTCTGAATTATTGCTACTTTCTCCATGATTTCCTTCTTTTACTTTAAACAGCATGATTAGTCAGATATTCTACTGTGTACTCATTAAGCATTGTCTGCCTGTTCTTTGGACCTAGAGTTCAGTGTTTTACTCAGAAATTGCTCTTTCTTTCTTCCTTTAATTATTTATGTTAATAGGCAGTTATAAGTTTTCTTGCGCTGTCTGGAAGCTGAAATTCTTTCATTTTTTTGAGGTTAATAAAGAGTTCTCACCTCAAGATATTAGCAGCAGGAGATGAAGTTCACTTAAAGTAAGATACAAATGCTATTACTGTGTCTTCTCAAACTGCTGTTAGGTTGCTAAATCATTCACAAGATGACTTCCTAGAATGTCAAGCAAATAGAGGATTTTTTTTCTTCTGATGCTTACAGGAATTAGTGTGGAATTTCTCTGCTCTCTGCGATCAGACGCAGCAATGGAGAACATCATTGCCTGCTTACGTGCCCTCCAGGCACTTTTCGATGTTCCCTGGCCAAGGTCAAAAATAGGTGGTGATCAGGTAATGTCTTACTGAGCCTCTCAGACTTACGGCATGTTTTCAGTTTGAACCCTGTCTCTGTTCTCTCTTGTATTATCTAGGAATCTTCCACACATAAGTGGTAGGTGAGTTATATATTTTACCAAAATGCAAAGCTGTAGAAGGGAAAAGAGGAGAAGAGCTCCATGTGGAAACCTGTAAGAAGATTGTGAGTGGTGGAGAACTTGAGGACATTTTGTCAGGAAGAAGTAGTTAGGAAAGTAGGAGTGATTAGGAAAGTTCTCTTACTCCCTCTGTCAAACACAGTTCCATTTATTTGGGTGCAGATATTGAAGATGATGAAAGGAAACTGGACAAATGCTGTAGTATTTAGGAAAAAAAAAAAGAGAGAGAAAACCAAAAAATCCCAATCCCACAATACACCAGTGATCCTCAAAAGAGGTAGTAACTTGAAAATTCCTTTTATTTTCTTCAAATGAATTTTTATACTATCCCAGGTGCCATGCAGTTGTTTGAGACAGCAAAAGTGAATGTGCTGAAGTTCTGCTGAGTATCTAGTGCTTTCATCAAGGAAATGCATCTACTGTAGAAGTAGCATCCCCACCTTCAAGAGTTAAAAAGCCATACAATAAAGATGACCTGATTCTCTCATTATTTTTAAGTGCCTTATCTCTAAATTGTTGTGTTTATTACCATTTTGTTGGGATAATTGAGCAGGACTGCTGCTGGCTGATGTTGAAGAAAATGCTGACTCCTGTTTCTTCTGTACTCTGTTTCTTACTGAGACAATCGAGGGTAATACTGTTGGCTTTTACAGTTGTAAACAAGTTTCTACAATTTCTGCATTGAAATGAGGATACATCAAGTGTTTTTCTTACTGCAGGAGCTGAGTGTAGAGCTGCTGAATGTTTTGCACCGCCTGATACTGACCAGAGAATCTCCTGGGATTCAACTGGCTGCCCTTGAAGTGGTTCGCCTCATTATTTTTGCAGCTCAGGAACACGTGAAGGAAAAGAGAAGAAGTGCAGAAGGTACCTATTGCAGGGTTACAGTAACATATTGTAGAATACATATTAGCAGAGTTAAAGCAACCCTTTCTTGGAAAACTGGATTCTTGAACATGCTTCTTAATGTAAGCATTGAACCACTGATGGCTGGTTGACTCAAGTCAGTCCAGCTGCCTAATGTAAGAAAGTGGGGAGGTCTGTTAGATAGCAGGTGGTGACTAGAAGGCATGAAGTGAGGATCAAAACTGGAGAAACTGCAGTTGAAGTAGTCTTGTGAGGTGTCAGGGAGGGAGGAGTCTGGGTGGGGTCAGCTGTAGTAGAGTAAGGGAGAGAATTGGCACAGATGGTTGCTACAAGACAGTCTCCACTAGTTACTCTATATGTAAACTTTCCAAAGTTGTTTCTTTAAAAGAAAGGTAGGAGGGGAAACTAGGAGAAGAAACAAAATGCATAATATCAGTTGACATCCTGTTGACAGGGCACCTCATCACCTTATATGTCTAAATCTATTGAACACCCTTTTGGCAGTGAGTGTGTTTTGCTTACTCAGAGAGCTGGATGTTTTACAGTAGAACTTTGATTATATTTACATACACATCTATGTATCAGGAGTATTATTTGGTGGTGAAACAGTTGTAAAATGCAAACTTTTTGGAAGCGAGATACAGCCTGCAGGTTCCTGCATGTTTGGTCTTCTTTTTTGTTTGTTTCAGTTGATGATGGTGCTGCAGAAAAGGAAACATTACCAGAATTTGGAGAAGGCAAAGATACAGGAGGACTGGTGCCTGGGAAGTCATTAGTCTTCGCGACGCTGGAGCTGTGTGTTTGTATTCTCATCAGGCAGCTTCCCCAGCTCAACCCCAAATTAACTTGTAGCCCTGCAGTTCAATCTGGGAAACATCTGTTATTGTCAGAAGATGGAAGCAAACTGGTAGCAGCAGCATTAGTTATTCTCTCTGATGTTCCTGCAATCTGCTCTCCTGAAGGTAAGCTGTTTCATCACATGGAAAGATTCATGAAAGAATATCAGGCTCTTCTGAACCCCCCTTGTTATTCCCTAATTTCCTCAGCTGCTTAAACCTGGCAGCAAGTTTGTTGATTTGCTTGTGACAGTTTCCTGTTCCGATTACATTTTTGACAGTCAGATTACAAAACTGAAGCAATTAAAGGAGCAGTTTTTCTTAGCAGTGCAATTAATGGATTCATTTTGTACAGGGAAGTATATGATGGGCTATGTGGTTCTGTTCTTGAATTGTCTATACTGGAGTTTATAATGCAGGCATAAATCAAATTTCAGAGGGCAATTTGTCATACTGCATTTCACTAAAAGCCATCATTTGAACATCAGGAAAACACTGGAAGGAGCTGGGGATGATTTCTCAGATGAGTTGGCTTTTACTTATGATTCATTTGGGATTCACTCCAGTTTTTAAGATGATTTCCCTCCTCCCCGGTATCACATTCACATGCATGTTCTTTCACTGCTGTTATGGCCATAGCTGCCATTTCTGCCTTACTCCTCCATCCTCACCTTATGGATCTGTATTACAGATTTTTGCATTAACCAACACTGGAAATTTATTCTTTCTTATTTTTTTTCTCTGCTGTGTGATTTTTTTTCTCTTGTGGAATAGAATACTGCATATTCTTGCTTTAATTGCAGGGTAATATTAGGGTTTCTCATTTGCACTTGCAGTTATCAGTCCAAACAAAAAGAAAGTTAATATCACTTTGATCCAGGGGCAGATATCTTGTATGAAATATGGTTTTTCCTTTCTCCTTGTAGTTTGTTCTGTCTTTAGTTGTTTGAATTATTTTGGTGTTGCTCATACGATCAGACCAGACAGAAAACTTAAGCATCTAAGCTAAGTGACTAAATTGAGGAGGTTAAGCTTCTTTATAAATTGAGTTAGGTAATGAAGTATCTCCAAAATTCCCCTCACATAATGAGAGAGAAGAGAATTCCAATGTGGAATTGCATCATTTTCCCCTTTCAATAAGTGACTGAAGTTACAGTCCCATGGCTGCCGTTACTCTTGCTTCTGCCCTTTGTCATGATATGGACACTTAATAAAATTTTCAAATGAATGATGCTTGTTGAACAGTCAATTTTCAATGACTTTAAAAATAGAAGGTAGAAGTCTTCAGGGTCAGAAAATACTTATGCATATGTCAAAGACCTTCATGATTCAACATGGCTGTCATGAATTAAATTAATTTGCTACATTTTACAGGAAGTGTTTCAGTTCTTCCGACTATCTTGTACCTAATTATTGGAGTCCTTAAAGAAACTGCTGTGAAATTGCAAGATGGCCAATTACCTTTGACAGTTGCTGCATCTTTGCAAGCTCTTAAAGGACTCTTGTCCTCTCCTATGGCTCGAGCAGAGAAGAGTAGCACTGCTTGGACTCATCTTCTGCGTAGTGCTTTGGTCAGCTTACTTGACTGCTGGGATGGAGGTAAGTACAAGTTTTGGGCTTGTGTGTTAAAAAAACAAAACACCAAACAAAAAAGTGTTCAGGTGAGAAGTTGTTTGATTTTACTCAAAGTTATGCACTTCTTAAAAACACTTCTTAAAGACTAGTATATTAGTAACTAGAGAATGAATTGGCTTCAGAATACTGTTGCAACTAGTGCAGTGTTGTCACAGAATTATAGAATCATAGAATGGTTTATGTTGGAAGTGACCTTAAAGATCATTTAGTTCCAACCCCTTTGCCAGAGGCAAGGACACTAGACCAGGTTGCTCAGTGCCTCATCCAGCCTGGCCACAGTGAGAGTGGTGAGACACTGGAACAGGTTGCCCAGACAGGCTGTGGATGCCCCTTCTCTGGGGGTGTTTAAGGCCAGGCTGGATGAGGCATTGAGCAACTTGGTCTAGTGGGAGGTGTCCCTGCCTGTGGTAGGGGCGTTGGAACTAGATGATCTTTAAGGTCCCATCCAACCAAAACTGTGATTCTTCAGCTTCCCGAGTCTGTAGTACTCTTATATAATTCCTTACATTCAAAATCTTAAATTGTAATTTCTTGTTGGAACTTCTGTTTGTAGTGATGGTTTCAAGTTATAGCAAAATAATACATATTTTTCATGCAAATTTGGTATTATTCTCAAAGCACATTGTACTCTAATGTATCCTACCAGTCCTTTCAAAGGTGTTTCTTGTACTTTACACAGAATATACTATATTCCTAACATGCATGGAGCCACCCCTGAATTCCCACTTTGGCTTTTACTACAGCCAAAATCTGTATCAGTGCATTAGAGTATACCATGTGTTTGTAAAAAGAGGTTCCTAAAGAAAAGTGGACCTCAAAACTTCTGCTCCACCTCCCTGTAACGCTTGTATTAGAAGTAATTCCATGAATTCAAGACTAATAAACTGTTAACTCCGCTGGCAGTAGATGGGCAGCCCCAAGAGCTTGATGATGTGAGCCTGCTTACCACTATCACTGTGTTCACTGTCTCCACCACTCCTGAAGTTACCACCATAGAGTGCCTTCAGAAACGCTGCATTGAGAAGTTTAAAATACACCTTGACTCGAAGGATCCACTTGTAAGTACCAGTGGAAGCGTGAGGAATATTGTCATATTAAATTGATTTTACTTTTATTTTCTGTTCAGTTGTTGTTTCGCTTGTCCTGTGTGTTGATCCCAGCTGATTCTTTCCTGACTAGATCTGTTGTATTTTGAAGTATGGTTTGAACAAGTTAACAAGGACATGTCCAGTAATGCATTTTATAATTTATTCCCTTTTCCCTTCTGTATTCCTCTTATTATTTTCTTTTATTCTGTTACAGCTTCATTATTGATAAATACATAATTCGGTAGTTTTTCAGTCACCTCTTTCATTTTATTTGATCATTTTATCTTCAACATGCAGGTAGTAGCTTTTGCCTAGGAAAGCCCTCAGCTGTGGATCTTTGGGGACTAAAGCAATTACCACCATGTCACTTTTACTGTCCCATAAGCTCCTGGCCACTGCTGGAAGCTGCATATTGAACTGGATTAATGATTTATTTTCTGGCCTAATATAAATATTTTAATATACTTGCTTTAGATTGTAGTGATAGTTTGTCTCTTACTGTTCTTCATCTAAAAAACCAATGCATCGGGGAAAAAGCCCTAATTTATTATTGCAAGTAGAAACATTTTTTTCTAGAAGTCAGGACTTTTGCACTCTGAAAATTATTCATGTTTGAATATTCATGAAAAATTTCATGTTTGACTGTGAGAATTTGCTGTAATCTGTTTTTCTTGCACGTTCTCTGCATATATTCAAGTTTTCACATAAATTAAATTGACATCCCTTCTTCTCTCCCCTGGTGAGACCACATCTGGGATATTGTGTCCAGTTCTGGGCCCTCAGTTGAAGGACAGGGAACTGCTGGAGAGAGTCCAGCACAGAATCACAGAGATAATGAAGAGATTGGAGCATGTCCCTTCTGAGGAAAGGATGAGGGAGCTGGGTCTCTTTAGCTGGAGAAAATGAGACTGAGGAGTGACCTCATTCATATTTATAAATATGTAAAGAGTGAGTGTCAGGAGGATGGAGCCAGGCTCTTCTCAGTGACATCCAACAACAGGACAAGGGGTAATGGGTGCAAGCTGGACAGAAAGATTCCACAGAAAGATGAGAAAAACCTCTTCATGGTGAGTGAAAGAACAGTGACACAGGCTGCCCAGAGAGGGTGTGGGGTCTCCTTCTCTGGAGACATTCAAACCCCACCTGGACACTTTCCTGTGTGACCTGATCTGGATGTTCCAGTTGGCAGGGGGATGGGACTAGGTGATCTCTCCAGATCCTTTCCAGTCCCTCCTGTGATGTATTCCTATCTTACCAAAAACTGAAACAAAGTTACCTTGAGAACCAGCTGTAACAAAGTACTTCTTCATAGATCAGTGTATTTCTGGTATTATAAACATTGTTTTCCACTGGTGGGAAGCTGGAGGTGTCAAATACAAGTGTGTGGGCATCTGAGCCTTTCTGAAATGATGCCTGAACTTCCCAGTTTCAGTCCTATCTACTTACAGTGCAACTGACCTCTTGCAGGGTTTATAAAATCATGCCTATGTTTTGACAGAGGGAATGCTTACATTTTAAGCACCTGTTTTTTTGAAAGAAAAAAAAAAGGAAAAAAACGTATATTTTCAAAAGTAAAACATCTTCAAGCAAGGAAGGTTTTTTCACTAATTGCAAAGTGTAGGAAGATGTGGGTCTCAGTGGAAAGAAACAGGAAGTGTGGTCTGATTTTTGTCAATAATTTGATTACAGGAGATAATGCTCCTGTTATGAATTGTTATCCTGTATGGTATCCTGTAATGAATTGTTATTCATTAGCAGCCTGTGGCCTGATGAGTTTTGAATCTGAGTAGCACATAATTTCTTAATCATCTAGATTGGAATGGTCCTTTCAAATCATCAAGTCCAGCCATCAGCCCAACTCTGACAAGCCTCATACATGGATAGGGATTCGAACCCTTGACCCTCAGATTAGGATTCTGATGCTCTCCCTACAGTTTTTTCCCCTGCCTAAACTTTTATCTGACAAGCTGTGGGTTTTAAGATGTGTATTTTTTAGTACAGCACTTTCTGACTGCAGATTTGATTTTTTTTTTTTTTTTCCCCCTTTAGGTTCAGTGGAAATGCTACCAGCTGCTGCACTCCATTTTTCAGCACCCAAACAAGAGTGTGTCCTATCCTTACATTCACTCTCTAGCACCATCCATTGTGGGGAAACTGCAGGAAACAGAAAAATCCAAACCTGAAAATGCTGCTGAACTTCAGGTCGTACAGGAGGGAATCAAGGTGGTGACAGGTCTGATGGCCGCCACTGAGGAGGAACACCGTAAGTCACTGCCATTGCCACATCCACAGTGCTGGGTGTGCTGAAAATTGCAGTAAGTAGTAAACTAAAACAAAAATGAGCACTAGGAATCCAGTCCCAAACACTAATTGCTATGAAGGAGGTCGGTTCTCCTTACCCTACAGTCCCAGTGACATTTACAGCTCTGTAATTGGTGCTAAACGTTAACTTAGAGATATGCAATTTAGGATTTGAAGCTGTTCGTAAGGAGTGTGTGTTTTAAGTTGTCTTCTCAATGTTTATAGGTGCTCACTTGGTGGCCTGTCTCCTTCCCATCCTTATTTCCTTTCTTTTGGATGAAAATGCCCTGGTTTCTGCTACGAACTCTGCAAAAAGTCTACACGAGTTTGCTTTGCAAAATCTGATGCAGATTGGTCCGCAGCACTCAGTGGTTTTTAAAAAACTAATGGCTTCCTCCCCTGCTATGAAAGCCAGGCTTGAATCAGCTGTAAAAGGCAATCAGGAAAGCATCAAAGTGAAGACTGCTAAACATGCAAAGAATCCTGGGAAAAGTTCAAGCATTCAACTAAAGACCCATTTTTTTTAATGTCACATGATGTTGGTTTATGCACTTTGATTTCAACAGCAAAAAATGGTCCCTCTTAATTTCTTACAGGGTCACTTGAGTTGATCTCTTGTGTTTCAGTTTGCACTGAAGTGGTGCAGAGAGTTCTGGAGAGAAAACAAATTTCTCAAGAACTTTCTGTTACTGTGAGACTTCTAAACCATCTCTCAACACTGTGAATAGACTTACCAGAGGTCATCTGCTCGGTATTTTTGGGATTCTTTAGGACTAAAATGCCATGAAATGCACATGACTATGTAAAAATCTATTAGATCTCTTTAGGATAAAGATCTATTTAGGAGCAGCCCACTCTTAGCCCTTAAGTGAAATTACTATGTTTTAAATCAGTGTTAGCCAAAAATCAGTCAAGTGCACTGATTTTTGGATTGAAGTGGGAGGCAGATGTACTTGCAGATTGCAGTGTAGCCTAATTACTAATTTACTACGCCGCATTGATAAGTAAGCAGATCCTTGCAAGCCTTACAACAGACTGTTTTTTTAATTAAAAAAAAAAAATCAAATCCCAGAAGGCAATATTGTTAGCTTTAATCCTGATCATTTCTGGAGCTGCCTGAGACTTACTGAAGGCTGTCCCCAGCAGCTCTGTGATGCATCTCCAATGAGTGGTGCTTTGCAGGGTGGGACAGTGATGCCCAGGTGGGTGTTTGAGGCTTGGTGCCTTGCTGCTTGGCATGGTCTCCCTTCTCAGGCTGTATCCTTGTTGTTGCACAAGCCAAGTGATTGAAGCTGGAGTGTCTTTGCCCAAGATGGGACAGTAGTTTTAATATTCTGTGCCTCAATCATCTGCTCTACCCAGATGTGTGTTCCCTGATCTTTAAGTGATCAGTTATATATATGTGTCGCTCACCTAAAGTTATCTGTCTGGGCAGCAAGAGATGGACACGTTTGAAGTCAGCTTGTTGTGTGTCAAGTGAAGTGCAGCCCACCTCGTAATAAGGAGTATTTAATTAACATTTTTATCAAGGAGCTTATTTTAATATAGAAAATTAACTATCAGAGTTGCAAAATCAAAATATAAAGTATTTTCTACACATAGTGGATAGACTTCTTTCTTAATGCCTGTATTACCTGAATCAAATACCATCAAACTGTGGGTAGCATTTCCTTCTTGATTCTAATTGCTTTAAAAGAAAGAAGGAGGAAGAAAAAAAAAAAAAGTATTTACAGAACTGAGAAACACACTGTGACTCAGGAAAAGCGTGATGTACTGTATTTTATTATAAGTTTTGTATATAAATATAATTGTAAATTGCACATAATTAACAATTTGACCAAAGTTCTAACAATTCATTTTTCTAATTTACATAAATAAAGCTAATTTTCTTCACTTAAAATTTGTCTTAGTCATTTTCTCCATGAGCAGAGGAGCTCTGAGGACTTTCCTAAGAGGAAGAGAAGGTTTGTGTGCTGCAACAGGGAAGCTGGTAAGAAATGTTTGGTTTCAGTGCACCAAAATCTGTGACTTTATATTGCAGGTCTTCCTGTGTTTAACATGGTGTGTAAGGAAAGGTGATGGATAGACTTTTTGTTCTGAGCCAAGTGTGAACTGTGGGAAGATGGTTGAAAAGCCTTTTGTTCCACCTCCTTCATTGCAGTCAGGCTGTAGTTGTTGACTGTTACATTTGGCAGTTACTCATCTTTATCTCATTAGAAGGCTTTTATCTTGTTATTTTTCCCTTCATAGTGCACTGGGGTTTTTTGTTTTGTTTTGTTTGCGGTTTTTTTTTTGTTTTTGTTTTTCTTTTTCTTTTGTTTTTTCCCTACAAATCTACTTCTGGGAAATCATAGGGGTGCCACAAATATGTATGGTTTTACCTGCCTCTAAAATAATTTTAAGTTATGAATACTGAAAGTTGATGATGTAGAATAAAATCAACCAGGTTCACTGCCTTGTCTGCAGAATCACAGAATGTCAGAGATTGGAAGGGACCTCAAGCGATCATTTAGTCTAACTCTCCAGCCTGTCCAGCTCTGGCTGGAGACAGGACAGACTTCCAGTGTGTCAGCCACAGCTCCCAATTTGTGTCAGTTTGTGCTGTAGAAAGTTTTTTTTCTTCTAAAACATTTTCTGGAGAATAAATGGTTTATTGTGTGTAACAATCAAAGGGGAAGTGACATCTTAAATAAAGCAAAAGCAGGGCTGAAGATTTTGTCCAAGAAAAAGGCCTGAAGTACCTGCTGAGGGAACCTCCCATAGATTAACCCAAATTCTCTGGCTTTGCAACCAGAAATTAATTTCACTCCGTGCTCCTCTTCCCACTTCCATGCTCCCAGTCATCTGAATTGACATGATCTGAGTGTTCCTGCTTCAGCAGGGGGATTGGACTGGTTGATCTCTCCAGGCTGTCAGACTGGAAAAATGGTTTGTTTTCCGTATGTGGAGAAGTTTCCAGATGAGGGAAGTTTGTTCATGAAAGTGGCAGGTACAAAATTATGTTTAGTAATGGCAAATACTGATTAAAATCCTGTTCTAAGCTGCAGCCCTACCAATGGCTACTGTCTGGCCTAAAACTGTTTTTTTTAATAAAAATCAATATTCATGCCTACAGAAAGGCTGGGGTAGAATTTTTAATATGATATGTGATGGCAGGACTAGGAGTAATGGAGTAAATTGGAAGAGGGGAGATTTAGGCTGGAGATAAGAAATTCTTTATGGCGAGGGTGGTGAGACACTGTAACAAGATGCCCAGAGAGGTTGTGGATGCCCCCTCAATCTCTGGAGGTGTTTAAGGCCAGGCTGGATGAGGCACTGAGCAGCCTGGTCTAGTGGGAGGTGTCCCTGCCCATGGCAGGGGGGTTGGAACTAGATGGTCTTTAAGATCCCTTCCAACCCAAACCATGCTATGATTCTATATATTAAAATTTATGTAAATTGTCTCACTGCCAATGAAATGCAACATAGAATTGCCAGGGTTCCCCGTTGCTCCTAGTGGGAATTATTTTTAGAGTTTTTATTATAACCTTCTGTGGGGAAGGTCTTTATTATAGTATTTTTGTAAGCATTTGTTTTTCTCCTGCCTATTGCTTCAGTTCCCAGTGTCCTGTTCTGCAAGAAAAGAAGAAGCTTTTGTGTGAGACGCAATTTCAGTGGAAGTAGAGGCCTCAGGGGTTTTGGAAATGATTTTGATTTATGTCTAAAAATAGCATGTTAAGCAGTTTGAAAACAGAACCTATCATTACGGAGGCAAATGCTCTTAACCTCATCTTCTCTCATCTAACTTTTATGGCAAACACCACCAAAAAATTGTCAGAGGCAAATGTGCACTTTACGGGAAACACAGACGGGAGAACACACACATTCAAGCTGTTGCCACCAAGTTCACCCGAAATTCAGGCAGAAAAAAAAAAGAATTCACTGAGAGGAAAAAAAAAAGAAAAGTAAATAATGTTTTCTTTTATGCTGCTTCATCAAGTGTATTTATTGAATGAGCAGGATGGGCAGACTGTGCCACTGTTCTCTCACCCTGATGTCAATTGGAAGAGGGTAGATTCAGGCTAGATATAAGAATTTCAGGGGTAGTGAAACACTGTGGAAGAGGCTGCCCAGAGAGGCTGTGGATGCCCCCTCTTTGGAGGTGTTTAAGGCCAGGCTGGATGAGGCACTGAGCAACCTGGTCTAGTGGGAGGTGTCCCTGCCTATGGCAGGGGGGTTGGAACTAGATGATCTTTAAGGTCCTTTCTAACCCAAACCATTCTATGACTCCATGATTTTATAGTCTGCTACTTTGTACTTTTGTAAATCATAACTCATCCTGACAAGGCCTTTTTTAATATTAATTATTATGTTTGCTTTTAATCATCATCTGTGATCTGTGCTTACTTTAACAGCGTGAAGCATCAAGCCGTGGAGCCAGGAATTGTCAGTGCAGAAATGCTGCTTAAATTTGCTACAGATGGAGGGTGGGGACTGAATTGTTTGAGTCCTCATGTAGAATCCAGCCCTATCAGGGACACACTAACCAGGGGGTATTTTCTTTTAAAAGATAAATGTGTAATGTAGCTCTTGGCGCACATCTAATGAGCTAACTCTTCATTATAAAGTGCTGAATGCAGAGGTGTGGCTTGGATTGGCCCTACAAATATTTGATGTCCACACAAACTTTCCTTGGATTCCAAATTGTGCTGCACAGCTGAAGCAGCTCTGGCCTACAACTGCTGTGCCAGAGGAAACCATCCTACAGTAGCCATGGGTAAATACTGAAAGACATTCAGTTTCTAAGGCAGACACTGTTCTGTGTCACTTTACAGCTAAGAATGTCTCCATGCTTGCATCTTCTAACCATTTCAAGAGGCATCAGCAGCCTGGAGACATCCCAGGATCCTATTTCATCCTATAATTGTTAACCAAGGTAAAGAAGAAAAGCAAATGGGGCTACAGCCTCAAAGTCTTTAATGACCTTTATTATTTAAAGCAGTCTATCCTGTAGCTACTGCTGCTACAGCTCTTGCTAAGGTGTACATCAAGTGCCTTACTCTGAATCTCAGAATCACAAAGTGTCAGGGATTGGAAGGGACCTGGAGAGATCATCTAGTCCCATCCCTCTGCCAAAGCAGGAACACCCAGATCAGGTCACGCAGGAACACATCCAGGTTGGGTTTGAATGTCTCCAGACATATAGGAAGATGGAGGTCTCATCTTTGTTGCCTGACACCATGGAAGGAATTTCACATGTGCTTTTGGGGCTAATTTCTGCCCCTAGTGACACGCTCTGGTTTCATCCTGAATTTGATACATCAGCAGGGCATAATACTGTGATGGGGGGGCACAATTTACCCCTAAATACCTGTCTCTCTTAAGCCTATTTCCAGAGATTACCTGCTTGAGATCACTTGCCAGTGCATTTGCACACAGCCTCTGTGGCCAGCACTCAGTTGTTTTTCTCAAAGCATCACTTCTTACTTTCCCATGGAGTGACTAGTAATGCTAAACACTGGGCAACCTCACGAGGAGAGCTTCCAGCCCTGCCTGCGAGACAGGACTGGATTCTGCCTTTGATTTGTTATCTAAGTTTCCCAGCAGGGGAAGAAGCTGTGAGCTGTTGTGTCTGTGGGGAAGCCAACTCCCTTCTGGCTCTGTTCCTTTCCTTTCCAGCACGAGGATGGAATGGAATCCCTCCCTCTTGAGTGCATCTTACTTGCCCCAGTGAGTCACTCCAGGGCCTGGAGATGCCAGCTGGCTTGTGGCCACAATCTGTAGGGAGTACAGATGCAGAACACCTTCTTGCTTCCTTTGCACAAGTTAAAAGAGTAGCTCAATATGGTTGGAAGGCCACTGGTGTGCAAAAGTGGGGGTGTGGGACTTCAGAGTGCAACTACCGAGCAGCTGATCACTGTGATGATGGTGGTCTCTGATCTGCTTTGTGGACTTTGTCTGAATCTTCTATTTAAATACTGGGGCAGAGATGGGTTTTTATCACAAGTGTTCAGCCAAGGCTGAGTTGCAGTCAAGGCCTTTCAATATCTCAGTGCTAAAAAATTCCTACTGATGACACCAGTCCTCCACTCTGAAGTAGCTGGGAATTGCTGCCACCAGATTGAGCAGCACCCAGGCTATTCCTTCTTTCTCCTCAGGGTCACAGCAGGGACTGGGACACAGAATAAGTGCTGTAGTTGAGGAGCTATAGTTACCTACAGACACAGCTGCATTTGAAATGTTACTGCAAAATTACATAGGCAAGTATTTCTCCCACCAGTAGCTGCTAACCATCACCTCTTGCTACAAGGATATATTGTAACCATGTAACATTTCTTCATCAATAGACATCCCTAAGAAAAAGCCCAGGAGAGGCAATTTCAGTGCTGCTTCTCATTGAAATATGGGCAGAAAGACTCCTAATCCCAAACCATGTGCAGAAGTTGGAGCAGACCTTCCTCTGTTCATGGCCTAAGTCACTGGGTGTCCAAGAGGTAAAATGAAGGGCACAGAACCCTCCTCGGGCCCGTTCACATAGATCTCTGAAGGACAGAGCAGTTCAACTTTATTAAAAAGTGATGGAACTTCTCAAAAATAGGTGAACAACCATGCCTTAGGCCAACTGCATGCCTTAAAAAGTATCCTTATAATTTTCATTATATTTGTGCTCAACTGAAAGCTCTCAGGCATATAATTTGAAATTTATATTAATTTTCTCTCGTAGCCACTCACCTATAGACACACACATCAGCCACAAAGCTCTTCACTACCAGGTAAAAAAGGTTTTCTTTAGTTCCTCTGGGTCAATTTGAACCATAATAAGGAAGGGTGATGTTTTGACCCTTCATCACTGTATATCCACTTCTGTTCTACTGCCAGAGGTGGTGTTTAATCCAGTACCGCCTGCTATAAGTTCATTTGAGGCACATGAGTCTCAAATGTCTCAAAATAATGCTTCTTCTGAGACATTTTCCAAACAGGAATGCATTCGTTTGGTTTTAACCTCCTGGAATGGGTTGTGATTCTCATCCTTTTCCTTATATTCAACATAAAACGCTGAATGGGGGCTGTGAGCATTGGAGTTTGGTTTTGCTCTTTGAAAAAAAAAATTCCAAATTTCTGTTAAGGAAGTTCAAAAAAGGTTGAGCAGCAAAAGGAAAGACAAAGCTAAGAAAATAGAAGAGGTCCCCCCTTGTATCATTTACTGCATTCACTACCCATTGGCAAAGAATGAAAAACAACCCCGTTGAAATTAAGTCTTTTGTCTCTCTTTGCAAAATCATTCTCCCATTTTCAACCAGTTTGTAGACAAAAAAAAGTTTACAGTGAAGATCAAATTCCAATAACTGTAAAATGCAATCTTCATTTATTATTAAGAACTTATTAACAGGAAAATCAGGTATATGATTGAGGCTGGAGAAGAGAAGGCTGCACCTGGGTAGACCTCCCAGTGGCCTCCCAGTACCTGAAGAGACTCTAGACAAGCTGGGGAGGGGCTGTTTGTCAGGGCATGGAGCCACAGGATGAGGGACAGTGGTTTGAAACTAGAGCAGGGCAGGTTTAGATGAGACATGAGGAAGAAGTTCTTCCCCATGAAGGTGGCGGAACACTGGCCCAGGCTGCCCAGAGAGATGGTGGAGGCCCCATTCCTGGAGACATCCAAGGCCAGGCTTGCTGAGGCTCTGGGCAACCTATTGCAGGATGTCCCTGTCACTGCAGGCGGCTGGACTAGATGGCTTTTGGAGGTCCCTTCAAACACTATGATTCTATGAATGTATATGCACAGTAGTTTTAGAAAGAAGACAAGGTAAATTCAAAGAATTTAGAGTATTCTGAAAACCATGCTCCTCTATCTCCACACCCATCCACTCAGCTCAGGGGATAAGAACCGGCCAGGGAGCTGACACTCTGCTCAGGAGGAGCCTGACACAAAGAACAGAGTGACTCAGCCCTGAACTTTCAAAAGCAGCAGACACCAGCCAGCGTGCCACTCTGCCTCATGTCCTTGCCACATCAAGGCCTGTAATTTCGTCACTGGGGCTCCCAGAGAGGTCACCTCTCCCCCAGTGCCTTGGACAACCCATGGCCCAAGGCCACCAGGGAGCTGTGCTGCCATCAGCAGGGCTGCACCACTGCTTTTGGAAAGTCAAGATGCCCTGCTGGAGCTCCCCAGGGGAGCAGAAAAGCCCCTGACAGCACAGGATTTAAATTAAAAAAAAAAGCTTTAATGAAAAGTATTTTGTTTATGAAAACTTAAGGTAATAACTTAAGATAACTTAAACTTAAGTTATTATCTTGAGATAACTTAAGATAACTTAAATGTCCAAATTCTGTGAAACTAAACCTTGCTTGGTAGTGTGGACATTCCTGTCCTTGGTAATATCTGACCTCCTTGCTCTGAAATATATTGTCAAGATTTAGGAAGTTTTTCTTTTTAAAAGCAGAACACTCATTGAGCAAATGCAACGTAGATGGAATTATTCATAAACTTTTAGCATTCTCTTCTACCGCAGAGAAAAAGGTGTCAATGCAAAAGGATAAATAAAGTGTAAATACCCTAACTGTTGTATTTGGCTGGGCACAAGACTGGCCTTTAGCACAAAAGGGCTCAATGAAATCTGTGGAGGTGTTTCAGGATGTGTTTATGTCACCCTCTAATCTATTTACTCTAAAGGAATGGTATTTTTGGAAACATCAACTCGGCTCACGCATTGAGGCGGGCAGCATGGCTCTGGCTTCCATTATCAATTAAAAAATACACAGAAGAGTTTGAGACTTGTTGCTTTGTTTGAACTTTAAGTGTATTTCAGTGTCATTTCGGGCTAAAGTTTTGTATTTTCTCAAACAAAAGCCTGGCTGTTCTTATCTAGAAGCTCACACTCCTCGCTATCATGCTGTGATACCAGCAGTACCCATGATGGATTTTTCCTTCTACTATCAGCTAAAACACTGCAGAAAACACCAGCCAGAAAACAATATAAAGGCAGTAATCAATGTTATCCTTCTTTGAGCTGCAAGTAAAGAAACAATTTGGTTTTGTTTTGTTTTGTTTTTTCCACCCTGAGAAGATTTAAAAAACATTCTAGGCAAACAGAACTTCTTCTCGAAGAGAATCAAATCCTTTTGGGAACACTTGCAACACCATCTTACAGAGCAGCTGTCTCAAGAGGGTTGTCCTCTATAACCCTGCTCAGAAGCTCTATGTATCTGCAGCCTTCCAATCCCTTTGCTACCCCTCCATGGCAGTTTTTTTCTGTGTTTCATGTGTCCCTGACATAATATTATGCCAGTAAGTGTATAGATGTTCTCTTTTTATAAAGAAAATTTTAAAATATACATGAAAAATTTGGTCATCTGTTCAGTGTGATGTTCTACAAAGGTGAATTCATGTTGACCCTACGTGACCTAATTTCCACAAGCATTCTTGGTCACTTACATGTGTGGTCTGCTTGAGTGCAGTCATAAAAGGAATTCTGTTTTATAGTATTACATAGGACTTAATATAGCAACATGTTTCAGCAATTCACAGTTCCCTAAATGCTAAGATATTCCTGACTCCAGCATTACTATCTTGGTTTTGTTTTGTTTTGTTTTTTATATGAAGGAGGAAACAGAGGAGTGCAGTGATTAAGGCATTAGACCAAGGTCATACATGAAGTGTGTGTCAGCTGGGGTCAGAATTTAGGTAATTTTCTGACTGAACAAATCATATGTGCATTGTACAAGTTCTTTCTGCAAGTTTCATCCAGTACTTGGTCCTCCTTTTCCAAAACTAGAACAGCCAAGCTCCATCACTTGTCACTCAAGCACACGTCACCGCTTGCCTTCTCAGTCTGGCTGCACCAGTGAAAGATTTGTCTGATTTCAAAGTTCTTTTGTCTTCACAACTTTAAAATCAGCATTTGGTTTTTGGCCTTGACAAGATGTTATTAATGCTGCTTTCATTGAAACCTCTCTTATGTTAAAAAGCAAAGTATTGTAGCAACAAGGGCCACGTCACTTAGCAGATGTGGTTCTAAGGAGTTTGGCCTAATTTTGCTGCTGCTTCTTCTGTACCAGTGAAAGTGAAAGAAGATCAAGCTTCTAAATTTAAAGACTGCAGACTCAGTCCTCCTACTGCCTCATGTCCTTAACTTTAAGAACATAAGAAGTCTTGCTGACCTCTGAAGGACAAGCACAGGCAAAGAATATACATGTAAATCTTGGCAGGGCTGGAGCAAGTGGCTGTTAAGAGAGACATAATACGCTAAGACAGGAAGGCTAAGCTGCCTTAGAAATCAGAAATAGAGACAGAGAAACTGCTGTTCCTGTATTTTGAAAAAAAAAACCAAACCAAACCCAAACAATAAACCCACCCTCCAGCAGCAAAGATAATACTTTCTAATAACACCAACATCAAAACAATAAAAATTCCTGCATTCAGCAAGTTTTAGCCAAGCAGGACTGCTACTGCCTTGTTGTTGAGTGTGTCGTCTCAGCCTCCTAATTACAGGAAACGTCCATGAGGTAGGCAGGAGTGACATTCAAATGTCCAATAATCTTATTTACTGTACTTACATAATAGGATTATATTCCTTGGGGAAAACGTCCTGAGAAGGAGGAAGCTGTTTTGTAGATCCTTCAACTTTATTTGCAGCAGTTTGCTCAGACATCCTTTCATCCCTTTGTTCTAAATTTGTCTGTGTGGTGGGGAGTGACCCCACTGGGAAACACTTCTCAAGCCGGGCTGGGGGGCTGTAGCTCACTGAACCTCAAAGGCCCTGCTGCTGCCATGTTTAGATCTATCATAGAATCATAGGGTTAGAAGGGACCTTCAAAGACCATCTAGTCCAATCCCCTGCAAGTGAGCAGGGACATAGAATCATAGAATGGTTTGGGTTGGAAGGGACCTTAAAGATCACCTAGTTCCAACCCCTCTGCCATGGGCAGGGACACCTCCCACTAGACCAGGTTGCTCAGTGCCTCATCCAGCCTGGCCTTAAACACCTCCAGGGATTGAGGGGGCATCCAAAACCTCTCTGGGCAACCTGTTATAGTGTTTCACCACCTTCACCATAATTTTTATTTTAATCTAGCCTGCATTCGATGAGGTTGCTCAGAGCCTCAGCAAGCCTGGCCTCAGGTGTCTCCAGGGATGATGTCTCCACCACCTCTCTGGGCAACCTATTCCAGGGTCTCCCATAAATCATGGAGAAGAACAGCATGTCCACACTAACCTTGCCCTGCTCTAGTTTCAAATCACTGCCCCTCGTCCTGTTTGCCCCGGCAAACAGCCCCTCTCCATCTTTCCTAGAGCCCCTTCAGGCACTGGGAGGCAGAATCGCCCCTTCCCTCTGCGGTGCGTTAGCAAGAGCGAGGCCTACAAGGTACACAACCCCTCCGCTCCGTAAATGTAACTCGGCATGAGATAAGGCCTGGAACCACAACCAGTCCCCACGCAGCCAGGGACAGGCCGCCCGGAGCCCGAGAGGGGCCAGCCCAGCCGCTACTCCCGCTCCCGCTGCCCAGGGGCCGAGGCTGGCCTTTGCGGGGGAGGCGGCTCCGCGGGTTCTCTCAGGTGGAGGACGCGGAGCCCCGGTCTTACAGGGTGCAGCAGCGGTGGGCCCGGCTCCCCGCACCCCACAGCTCCGCCGGTTGAGGCCGGGGCGGGCAGAGCCAGCGGGGAAGAGACGGCGGATCCGGGGCCGCGGCCGCAGCGCCCCCAGCGGCCGCTCTGCCGGCGTTAGCGTCAGCTCCTCCCCCCGGGGCCGCTGCCTTCCCCTCCTCCCACCCCATCCCGTGCCGGGCGGAGCGCCATGGACGCCGCTGGCTGCTGCCTGCTGCTGGGCTCGGGCCGCGGCCGTCTCCTCGCTTCTCCTCCCGTTTCCCCGCGGCGCTGAGGAGGTGTGGGCTCCGGCGGAAGGCGGCCGTGAGCGGTGGAGAGAGGTGCGGGCCTGCTTTTGCTGGCGTCGAGGGAGACAGACGGTGCCTTTCTTGAGCCGACAGGCCGGGTCACCCTCCGAGGCCTGCGGCTTGTCAGGAACTCGAGCGTCGCTGCCCGGGCCTGGCAGGTTGGTGTGGGGAGGCCCCTAGGGAGCGGGCGGTGAAGGCCGGGCTGCGGGCCCGGGCCCTGGAGGGTGTTGGAGAGGGGCGTCGCTGCCGGAGTTCCCTCCGTCTGTGTGCGGGGGAAGCGGTGCGGGGGCTGCCCTTTCGCGGCGGCGGGAGACGTCTGGTATCGGGGAGAAGGCCCCGAGTGGCGGCGGCCGGGCTGGGGCCCCTCGCTGTGCCCGCGGTGTGTAGGCCCGGCCGGCGGGGAGCGGTGGCGGGGTTTGGTGAGTTGTGCTGCGGCCTGGCCCCTTCCTTTGCCGGCGTGGTCCTCCTGGGAAACCCGGCCCCGCGCCCCGCTCCGGGGTGAGTTTTCCTGTGGTGAGAAGCAGGTGTCAGTACCCAGCTCACCCCGCTTTCCCCGCCTTTCGTCATTTTCTTCTTTCCTCTTATCCCTTCTTCCCCCTCCTCTTTTCCCCCGAAGTTAATAATTTAGTCGCTTTAAGGAGACGGACTGTACCACACGATCCCAAGTCGTACTGACTGGAAGTTGTTATATTTAGTCTTGGAACAGGAAATACAGCCTGTAAACAGCTCGGGGGATCCTTTGGTATTGTTTAAAGCCTACAATATGGGTTTAGAATCATAGAATAG